>MNCI01017103.1:40384-69645 GCA_015680685.1 Gnetum montanum | reverse complement strand
CTTTTATGAAGAAACTATTGTTTCTTCCTAAAGTCCAGCTCCTGTGGTGTTTGTTGGGTAAGGAGATAGGTGAGAATGCTACTATACCAATTTGTCTCCATGGGTTGGTTATTTACTACACTGGCAAAGAGGGCTTCATCAAGAAATTGATCGAACATTACATATTCATCCTATTTTCTATCCCAGTGCAACCGAGATAAATGATCTACAACTATGTTCTTAGTACCCTTTCGATCGATCATCATGAGATCAAACTCCTATAGGATTACCAGCCATAGTATACTATGAGGGCTAACTGTTGGCTTGTTCATGAGGAACCAAATTCCACTATGATCCATATGGATGAACACTTTGTAACCTCACACATAGTGCCTAAACTTATCTAGTGCAAACACTATAACCATTAATTCTTTTTCTATAGTTGTGTAGTTAAGTTGTACACCGGCGATACTCCTACTTGCACAGTGAATGTAGTAAGGACATTTTTGGTCATCTAACTATGTAAGTACATCTTCTAAGGCATAATTGGACACATCAGTCATTATATGGAATGGTATAGACTAGTCAAGAGCTTGTAGAATATGAGTTTCTACAAGATTTTGTTTTAGAGCTTAGAATGCTAGTTCACACTCCCTGGTCCATTTGAATGGTGTGTCCTTCTTTGAGAGCTCTACCAATGGTTTGGCAATCTTGAATAAGTTCTCAATGAATCTCCTATAATAGCTAGTATGTCTAAGGAATGATCAAATGTCATTGACAGTTTCTAGTTGACAGGTGATTCCTTGGATGACCCTAACTTTATCTGGATCTACCTCTATTCCTAAATGTGAAATCTTATGCCCAAGTACTATGCCTTCTTGGACCATCAAATGGCTTTTCTGCTAGTTGAGCCTTAAATTGGTTTCTATGCATCTTTTTAGCACTTGCTCTAATCGGTTTAAGGCTTGATCAAAGCTTGTTCCAGAAGTGGAGAAGTCGTCCATAAAGACTTCCACTCTATTTCCTATCTGTTGTTGGAATATTCTTAGAACTAGGCATTGAAACATGGCAAGAGCATTGCACAAGCCAAATGACATTTATTTATATGCAAACATTCCCCAAGGACTAGTGAACGTTGTCTTGGCTTGATCTTCTGGTGCTATCTGTATTTGGTTGTATCCACTATAGCCATCCAGAAAACTATAATAGCGATGCTCTGCTATGGTGTCTAAGACTTGGTCAATGAATGGCAACAAAAAGTGATCCTTAAATGTTGGCATGTTCAGTAGCCTAAAATCTATACACATCCTCCATTTGCCTCCCTTTTTAGGCACAATCACTAGAGGGCTAACCCATTCACTATCAACAATGGGATATATGAACCCAGCCTTAAGAAGTTGTTCTATTTCTTCTTTTACTATTTGCTTCAATTTTGGGTTCAATCGCCTTTGGGGTTGTTTACAAGGTTTCATGGAGGGGTTCATGTAAATCCTATGCTGGCATATCCTAGGATCTATTCCAGCTAACTCGAGGTCAAGCAAAGGCTTTTGACCACTTGTTTATCACTTTTAGCAGTCTTTCTTTTTGTTTGGGAATAAGTCTTGCTTTGATGATCACCGATTTTTCATTTTTGAGGGTCATATACTCTAGACCAATGGGCAATGGTTTCAAATATAGGGGCTCTTGTTTAAATCTCTTAGGAATTTCCAACTTCCTCCAATTGATGTTTTCAAGGTTAAGGCTTGCAAGTTGGCAACGAACTTTGCTCCAGTGTATCTATGCTTTCAATGTAAGCACTAGTTATTCCCTCAGTTAGTTCCATGCATGTTAGTGAGTTGCTCTCTTGATCAGCCATTGGCCACTGGGTATCTTCCTATTGTGTGACTGCTGCATAAAGGAACTTTTTTATATTAATTTCTTGTGCACACCGATTGCATGCAGGCAATGCTAAACTTTGCATAACTCATGATCTCTACACACAATGGCACCCTATGTCACTATATGTGATGCATGGAACTTTCTTCTTCTTGATCTTTCCAAAAGTGTTCTTCTTAGATATTTCCAAGGAAAGATCGCAGATTCTTAGGCATGCATCTATAGTACTTATCCATGCTCTTCCCATTATTATTGGGAAGTCCCCTTTACCATTGTTTACTTCTATCACTAGGAAATCAGCTAGATATGACCACCCACATACAGTGGTAATGATGTCCTCCACTAGTCCCAAGGGAACAGTGATGGACTAGTCAGCCAACTCTAAGCAAATATTGCTCTTCTTTAATGGAGGTAGGTTCTAGGCTTTATACATATCTTGTGATATTATGTTGACTCTGGAGCCTGAGTCCAGAAGAGCCTTACATGGTTCATTCCCAACAACTTAGAGATAGATTAAAGGGCTTCTAAGGTCAGAGAATTTTTTGGGAAGGTGGCCCTCCTTAATCTAGTCAATAACAACATGTGTTAATATAACCGTGTGTGTTGAGCTCTATTTTTGGTTTGAAGGGAACTCTGAAGCCTTATTTGATGGAGAAGTGTTCAGAGGCTCAACTGCTTGTGGTTGTGAGAGCTTAGTTAGATTGTTGGTTCTGAAGAAAGGTCTTCTCTTCATACAGCTATCAGAACCAGTAGCAAGTTGAAGGTTCACAGCTCTCATAGCATTGTGTTGCTGCAATTGAGTGGGGAGTTCCCCTTGCATTGCTGAAGAGGGTGGTAATGGAGCTATCGGTGTGAGAGTTGCGGATGGGTTTTGAGGATGGTATGTTGGTGGGTTGTCTCCCCTAAGAGAAGGATTCCTATAATACTCCTGAGCTTGGTAGTGACGTTGTGGTGTCATGTGACCAACAGAGTCATGTGGAGAGATTGGCTACTACATGTAGTAGCCATATGGATCCAGTTGCCAGTAAGGGGATTTTTGCCTTGGTGGTGGCATCTCCCATGACTGTGGGTATTGCCACTATTGGTGTTGCTCAATAGGTTGTGGTGGAGTTCCACTTGGATAATATGTTGATGGTTGGTAGAACTGCCTTGGGTTACCTTGGGCATAAGGTAGCCATCAGGGTGCTTGTCATTTGTTAAGTCATGGGTTGAGTGCATACATCCCATACTCTTGTAGATGTGAGATTATAGGGCAACATCCCTTAGGATGGTCGTATTGGCATATCTCACATCCACTGTCATTCTTTCATATCAAAATCCACAACCTCTTCGGTGATGGCCATTTTACCCTTGCCTTTATTATGTGCAACATCCATGTCCTTTGTTTTCTTTTTGTCATAGTCACTACATCGCTCCCTAGACTCCTCTACGATTTTGAGAACGGTTTCAAATCTACTATCAAGGGAGTCCCACATTTGGTCTACCTTTGTTGATACCTCTATTGTTAATTTTTGGATCAAAAAGGTTTTCCTATTCACCATCTCCTTGAGTGGTGACTCTTTCTCATCCTCACAGAATCTCACTCCTCTTTTTTGAAGGGAAGCATCTTGGTTGTACTCTTCTGCACTTTCTCTCTTACGTAGCTCTCCTTCTTCCTTGGCTACTTGCTCCAGCAATCTATGGACCTGATGGGACCTAAGCTCTAATAATCTTCCTTGGGCATACATTCCAAGGGTTCTCCTAGTTTCATGCCTAAGTCCATCTATGAGATGGCGTAGTTGATCCCACTGTGCGTAACCATGGCCTGGGCAATGATGTAACAGTGCATAATAATGATCCATGGTAGCATCCAAGGGTTTGTAATTTCCTTGCTTCCATCCTTGGATTTTCTTTCACAGGTTGGACACTTGGGAGTACGTTTGATACTTATCATTAAATAGTTCTAGCATCATACTTCACCTCCGAATGGATTCTGATTCTAAGGACTAGTACCAAATTTCTGCTTCTTTTACTAGTGTCCTTGCGAACAACTTTAGTTTTTTCCATTCATTCTCAATTTTCTGCAAGGCACATGCATCATGAAATTCTTGTAAGTGGTTTTGAGGATCAACTTTTTATCCCCCCTTAAATCATGAGATATTATTCATGTTTAACCTCTTGATCCTACTATCTTTTTGGTGCCTTGTGGGAATTCTTACGACCTCCATGATATCTAACATGCTTCAAGTTGTGAGTAGGGGTTCATTTCATTCATAGTGTCTATGATGTCTACGTGGTTCCTTACCCTCCCTTCTTCTATGCCATGATTCTCTAGAGTGCCCTCGTCCTTGTTCTCAACTCTCTCATCGAGGTTTCTCACTCAGTTTACCTTTATCCTCACAGTTAGGTTCCTTATGACTATGTCCTAACACTAAAGAAGAGGGTGAATGTGGCAATGAAGGTGAAGAAGAAGGAGAACCATCACCATGACAATGTTTCCTACCTTTTCTTCGGTGGTCTTGGCCCCGATCATGATTATGATCAGAATGTCCATCCTTATTATGTGTTTTTGTTCCGTCATTAAACACTTGGTATTCATGGGGATCAAAACTAGGGTTGTGAATCATGGAGTGGAGGTTCTAATACACCACCTCCTGACCATCGTTAGGAGGAGGAACATCATTGGGTGGGGAACCTGTTGAAACCAGTTCACCACCCTCAATTTTTCTCAAGACATGCAGAGCATTATGGGGCCATTTACCCTTCGAGGATGTATGATATCTCTCTTGTTGCAAGTCCCTTTGACGTTAAGCTTCTGTGGGATGGTAGTCCCTTGTGTTATGGTCGCATGCAACATATTTTACGTATAACTGTGACATGCCTATTCATGCGAGAGAATGAAGGAGCATGTTGGGGACTGATCGGTATTGAGGCAACACTATGTTACCCTCCAAGTCTCTCCAATGCAGTTGTTCATCTTGATGGAGAATAAAGGTAAAGTTAGGTACATACTCATTGTGATGAATATATACCACATAGAACTATTGAAGAACTGGTGGATCTTGGTTACATACGTTATGCTGCCAACTATCTCTTATGTTAGTCCTCGGTAGTGAAGTGCTTTTGTGCGAAGAAGAAGACATTCTTGTCTTGTTCGATGATGAGCAGCTAGGTACCCCTATGCCCAACCATACGAATCACAAGCATTCACACGCGACTCAGTCAAATTTTGCAGATTGTAAGAACTTTTCATACATCAGAACCTAACCAATAAAATCCTTTGTTAGAATGGTCATTGTCTTCCCAACCTCACTTGCCATGTTTTAGTGGCGATGGTTAAGTGAGATTATATGGCTTTTTACTTTATTTTTTGGCATCTACTTAAGGTATGGAAAGTAAGGAATGAAATATTATATAATCTATAATTATCCTAATCTATATCTTAACTATTCCTAGCATAAGTATCTGAACCCATCTTGCAAACATGTCCTGAGCTTCCCCTAACCACTACTGGGTTACCAGATGTTAAGCGTTACTAGGTTGCCAAGCATTGGGTTTATGTTCGAGATGGTCATACTTATGATTTCTACAAACTATGAATGAGTGATAGCAATTAAAACAATAACAAGAAAAAATTAAGTAATTATCAAAGCATGAAAGTATTAAGTTATTAAATGCATTAAATGACTAAGTCCAAATGCTGCAAGGAATGCTTAAAAAGCTCATCTTTATTATTATTCACGCCAATGGGCTCACATACATCAGCGCTTGAATAAAGAACTGGATACCCTTCTTACACCTACTATGGGAACTTGAAAAATATTCTAACTCTCATAGAAACAAACTACAAGATCTTCAGTACAATTGACAAAAAGGTAAATAAGTGTGGCGGGAGCCCACTTATGTATAGGCTGAAAAAGGTGCTACATAAAAGGGGCCACATTGATGCATGGGAGGATGCATCAACGGGGCTACATATAGAGGGCCGCATCGACATGGCCATATATACGGGGTTTCATATACATGGCCTAGTAGATGCAGCGACCATCAAACACTTCATCATATCCCCACAATTGAATAAAAACTCGTCCTCAAGTTCTTACAATTTGGAAGATATGGACTTTTATTTACAACACACAAGATTTGACACATATGACACACATACACACATGACGTGCCATTTTCCCAAGTATGTAGAGAAGGAAAAATTACAAAAATGGTGGTGTTCAGAGAAAAAATTGAACACCCTACCAATCCTGGATTCTCTGCTGTGTAGGAAGATGAAAAAATCATCAGAAAAGATCACACCATCCCTAGTGGCAGTGGTTCCGATGGACCTTCACTAGCCTCTAGCCCATGTCATGGTGGTGGCACGAATGATGGCTTCCCCGCAGCAGCTGCAACTTCTAGAGGCAATCAGAAAGCCTCTAAGAAGGCCCTCATCATTTCTTCCTTACTTCTATGATCGTTCACTATCCAAGAGGCTTCACCAATGTGTGCTAGGATAGGAACCTCCTACGGGAATGGCAGCGTAGGGAAGAGTTCTTTCAAGTTGACAAACCAGGCTATGAACTATTTTTGTTCAATGTCGAATGCTTGAATTGATGTCTGCAACTGCTAGTAGTCATTCATTCGATGGGCCAAGTTCTCCACGATCACACGCTATCCTTCAAAACTCGTGTGGAGAACCTAGAGTTCCACATTTTCTATTTCCAATTTTTTCTTTGTCACTTTATGTGTTTAGAACTCACCCTCGTATAAAGAATACAAGGTGGCCACTTGTTTCTCTAGGTCAAACCGTGGCCTCCCAGTTGTTATCATAGCCAGGTTTGCATAGTGAAGGTTGCCAAGCTCCATATACTCTGTCATTTCTTCAATCTGTAGTTTCTTAAGGTAGATTTTAGCTTGATTGTAGGCATTCAACCCATCAAAGATAGGTTTTCATATCTCACGCCCTTCTCGGAGTTGCTGAAGCACTTGGTTCATCTTAGCCTTTGTGACTTGAACTTGTTTCTCATTTACTTCTTTTTGCAATCCAACTTAATCCCTATAATGATTTTTGACTTTTTTTAAATTTCAGGGCCTCCTTCTTCCAAGCAGTAATTTCGATAGTAGATTTTTCTCGCAACGTTCGAACCTCCTCAATGGACATATTTCAATTCTCAATAGTCAACCTTCTCACATCAGCATTCACCCTGGCTAGCTCCTCCTACTGTTGGTGAATAAAATTTTTCATGTGCTCATTTTTAGCACCAACATTACGTAGGTGATGGACCTCTGCACTCAATATGATGTTCTCCTAGAAAACCTCTATCAAGTCCTTGTTTAAATGATATGCATAAATGTCTGCCAAGAACTTATCAAAGATCGTCGACTCTCACTCATCCTTAACTATCTACAGTTTGATCTAAAGTTGTTGAAAAGCTTCATCACAGGTGAGCTCACGATTGAGGAGAGCTGGATCAGCATGTTGGGCTCTTAATTGAGCAACATCTATCACTAAGCATTGACAGTTAGCTTGAGTAGCTTCAAGTTTCCCTTCCAAGATAAGGCTTTTACCCCTTGCTGATAGTAGCTCCAACTAGGTTGCAATGATGTTGTTCGAAAGGTCAAAGGCATTCGGAAGCAGTTTCCCAATTTCCACTAGTCGATCCAATAGTTCTTCATGTTGTGCTACATCAATCTTGCTATGTGAAGTTCTAGCAAATTCTTGTACATATTGAAGTCCATGTATGTCTAATACAAGTGCCACCGGTGCATTGAGAGCTGTAGCAATCATATCAGCAACCACTTCAGCTACAATCTTTTGTCCTTGGTGCTGCATCACTAGGACCATCTCCCTCTCACCATCTTCTAGGCATACCAAGAAGATAGCAGCATTTCCTAAGATTTCAAGGAATAACTATTGAGTGGATACCATTACCTCTTGAATGTTAGGATCTATTCTTGCTGGCACATGCGTTCGGGTGGTGGAGAACATCATCCCTGCCCTTTCTAGCAAACTAACTGATTAAGCCACTTGTTCCAGGTGGCTGATGGTAGGGCGATAGACCGAAGGATCTTCTCCACCACCAGTCCTTCCAAATTACTCTTGTTGGCTCAAGAGCAATTGTCATATTTTGTAGATGTTTTCTGCAATAGTTTGCGAACCTGACCTCATTGTTTGTGTAGGTGGTGGAGGTGGTTTCTGCTCCTCCTCGACATGTGTAGTGGAAAGAGTCTTATCCTTCATCATTTCCCTCCATGAGGCAATCGGGGCATGCTAGAGTGTATCATTAGCGTATCATGCTATCCCTACTCGTTTGCATAACTTTCTAATTAGGCAAGGAAAGGGGAGAGCTCATCTTCCACATTTGCTCTTGGCGAACCTCTTTTCAATTTCTAAGAATAACAACTATGGAAGACTCATGGGAAATTTCCCACTTAAGGCAACACATACACGAGTGGAGAAAGTCATGATTTTGCTGGGTCTTACCGTTTGGTTTAGATGGTAAGACATGATCTTTGAATACACCCTCTCCGTGGTGGTTAGAGAGCTAAACTCTTTGCAGTCTACCCCATAGCACCATCTAATCCACTCCCCTTTTACCTTAGGATCTACTTATTTTGTGATCTCCATCACATCTTCTCCTATCTCTAACAACCCCAAAGCTTACGCTATTACCTTTGCAGAGTAAGAGACATAGATGTCTTTGATCCTTACCCTGGACCCTGATTGCCGATTTGTCCACAAGAGATAGGTTTCTTCTAGGTACCATTCACCACTGGTTGTGATGATGGGCCACATAGGAGAATTTTGCAATTAAAGTCTCATGTTTTTTGGTGCATTCTCGATAAATGGTCCAAGGTTTAGCTCTTGTAGGACCATCCGTTGCACTTCTCACGACTTGATAACATCAAGACAGGCTTAAATCAGGGTGACCTCAGGTTGTGGTACTATTCCTAGAGTTTCATCCCCTTACGATTGTCCACTAGGGATCACCTCTTCAAGAATCTGATGGATAGATTCCACATCAGGTTCTTCGTGGAGGGGTCTAGTTGCATGAGAGCCATCTGTGTGCTCTGGTTGCTGCACGCCTTGTCCCCTTTTTGTTCATGGACACTTGTTCCTCAGTTGTGATGGTCCTTCATCCCTTGGATGCCTTGGTTTTGGTGCCATCTACGATCAAACATAACCACCCATTAGACTATTCATAAGTAGCTTAAGATGGTCCTTATACACCTTCTCAGTTCGACTAAGTTATGTTGTTGGCACGAGCATCCTATTAAATCACTGGAGTGTTAATTCATGGGTTAGAGCCAAAAATAATTAAGGAATAAGTTGAAGTTTAAGCTATTGTTTTTGTTTCTTCCCTTCCAGGGTGTGATGTCTTAATTTAATTAATTACACATAGTATTCACTCCCCCCTCCCCCCCACAACTGAGAGCATACCTTTGGGTGTTTAAGAGGGCAAGGAGCAATTGATGCGGATGTGCGATGGAATGTAGATGCTTGGGAAGAAGTTCATCACAAAAAATGGTAAAATCTCCCTCCAATTTGTTTGCAAAATGATGAAAATATAAAGTGCAATGGCCAGCTATATATAGGGATTGGGTGCTGCATCTGCGAGGCCATGTATATATAGGGGGCTGCATATATGGGGCCCCATATACGCAGGGGGTCGCACCTATTAACCAGTGTTGACTAGCCCAGAAAAAGCCCAAAAATGAATTTAAAATGCCAAATTGGGATGGTTAAAGAACGTAAGAGACTAGGAATGCGATCGAGGACACAAGAAAGCAAACCGAGCTAGAAAAAGAGTCAAATGTAGGAGAAGGTGGGAAAAAAGAACTCCATGAGGAAGAAATCGAGCAATGGAAGATGAAAATAATCAACCACGAAATCAAAAGGATGGGGGGGGGCTTAACAAACAAGACCAAGAATGTGTAAGTGGGTCCTCTCCATAGTAGGCAATAGCCTTAATAGCCCTTGCATATCCTTAAGACTAGAGTCCGTGGGCTCCAGAATTAAGAAATGGTGATTGCAAGTTAAGACGCCCATCCAAGTGAACCTACCAAGGCATGGGAAGTCCATGGAAACCACAACGAACTCTCAAAACATAATACTAGTAGTGAGGTGAGTTACGGAGAGAAATGGGTGAATAGAGAGACAAGAGAATGGGAATTCCAATCATTGGTCACATGAAACCCTATGTACAGTTGTAGTTAAGTGACCTGGTAGGACCCTTCCTAAGTTCAAACCCAAAACCATCCACATACAGTGACATCGTAGCAACAGGTGAAGCCCCAACCATCCCCCAAGTGGACAAGAATGCATCCACAAAGAACCACCACTCCAATAGACATGAGAGGAAGGAAGTGAAATGGGACTAAGTTAGAGGGGATGAAGGAAGTCCCATAACTAGTGCTTGTGGCCTATGAGAGGCAATCTAAGGGGTGTACTTTGAATTCCCACATAGTGATGATTTTATTTTTCATTTTCTTGTTATTTCATGGGAACCACACCATGCGAAGTCCCATGCTTATTTGCATGCACTCAACCAAGGGATGTGCTTTGAATCCTCATGTTTTTTTGTTTTTTTTTTTTTGAATTTTTGCAGTGAGGACCACACCATCCAAAGTCAAATTTCCCAGGAGCTTCCTTGTAGAGAAGAACATGAAGTGGTAGGGAATCCATAAGGACACACTAGCGACTTGGGGGCAAAAGAAGATAACAAAAGTTGCATTCCCCTTGAAGTCACACCCAATTCAATCTATTGGGTCATCCTCGAGTTTAGGAACTACACAAGTCACACATTAATTAAAATTTTTTTAAGTGAAGGGGTTGCATGTTTCCAATGGAAGGAAAACCATGGAGTGGGTAAATGGATGGATGACATGGACTCACTACCGATTTTATGAGATGAAAATAGATGTAAAGTTCAAGGATAACAATGCAAGGGTGGGAGCAAGATAAACTAGGAGGACTATTGTACATGATCCATCGCAACAAAAACCATTCATGCTAGACACCTAATGACAATAAGATGATGTATTAGCAATCACTTGAAAATGAAACACACACAAAGAAATGGAAAAATAATTAAAGAAGGAAAAAAATTAACAAGACTTGGCAAACATATGAATGATGTTGAAAAACAAAAAAGTGTAAAACAAAAAATTCCAAAAATAGTGAGGATCGTAGTGGAATGGGTTAGCATGGATGATGGTCTCCCCTACGACTAGGTGAAAAGGAGGAGATGCAAAAAATAGAACAAGGTTGTCCCAGTGATGATGAGGTGGTAGCACTGGTTAGGTGGAGTTCACGTAAAGGTTTGAATTGTTGCTGGTTGACCAACTATGTTCTGGTGGTATCCTTAGGTTTGTGGATAAGCAAGGCCCCAGATGGAAAGGTTTTGGAGACAATGTAAGGTCCCTCCCACAGTGTTTGAGACTTGGTTAGTTGTGCTACATGTGAGGGGTTCCATTACAACACCTTGTCTCCACATCAGAATGTGACCTTCCGAATCCTAAGATCATGTCGTTTTTTGTTGTAGGCCTTGTGGATCTCATTTGAAGACAGGGCCACTAATCAATTCTCATCTAGCACACTTAGGTTGATAAGTCATTCACATTGTGCTAACGGTAGGTCAAGGCCTATGTCATTAGTTGTGGATAGTGTCTGGAGTTCTGCCTAGATTGGAAGTTTTGGTAGCGTACCATACACTAACTCATAGGGAGAGTACCCTATAGGAAGTTTCCAGGTGGAGCGATAGGCCCAAAGGACATCATTAAGTTTGGTGCTCCAATCTCTCCTATATTTGCTGATGGTTCGGGTAAGGATCTTGGTGATCTCCCTATTGCTGACTTCAGCCTACCCATTGGCTTGGGGGTGATAGGATGTTGTAAATTTATGGGAGACCCCCAAGTGTTGCATGAGTTTTCAAAAAGTGACATCTATGAAATGAGTGCCATTATCTAAGATGAGTGCACATGGCACTTCAAACCTATTGACGATTTGTTATTGGACAAATCGTGTGGTAGTGTTTGAAGAACATTTGACAATGGCTGCCGCCTCTACCCACTTTGTGAAGTAGTCCATAGCTATGATGATGTATGTCTTTTCATTTGATAGGGGTGTAATGGACCCCATGAAGTTGATGCCCCAAATGTTGAAGGGTTCTAGTGGTTGGATCCACTGTTGAGGTCCCTCCAATCATGTCGTCATCCCACCGTCTCTCTGGCATCGTTCACAAGAGTGGACGAACCATTGTGCATCCCTAAAAATTATGGACCAGTAATACCCTGCAAGCAGGATCTTAGTGGCTATGTGACATCCAACATAGTGGCCCCCATAAGAACCCTCATGAGCATGTTGGAGAACACGCAATATATTGTCATTAGGGACACACCATTGAACCAAGCCATCAACACACACCTTATAAAGGTGGCCACTGATTTCCATGAAGCGCTTGGCCTTATGGAGAAACTATTGTTTCTACCTATGGTCCCACTCCTTTGGAAACTCTTGAGTTGTGAGGTAGGTGAGGATGTGGCTGAACCAAGGGGATTCCTTGGGCACTTGCAAATCGACTGCACCTGCAAAGAGAATTTCATCTAGAAATTGGTCAGAGAGGGGCTTCTCCTCTTCTGTGTCATCCCATCACAATAGAGACAAGTGGTCAACAACCACATTCTCAGTCCCCTTCTGGTCTACCATGGTGAGATCAAATTCCTAAAGAATCACCAGCCACCAGATGATGTGGGGGCTCACCATTGGTTTGTTCATTAGGAACCAGATAGCACTGTGGTCAGTATGCACAAACACCTTGTATCTGAGCACATAGTGTCAAAATTTTTCCAAGGCAAACACCACCACCATCAACTCCTTTTCGGTGGTGGTGTAATTAAGTTAAGCACCCATAATGCTATGGCTTGCACAGTGGATATAGCATGGATATTTTTGATCATCACACTGTGTAAGCATGGCTCCCAAGGCATATTTAGATGCATCCTTCATGATGTGGAAGGGCTTGGACCAATCAGGTGCTTGTAGAACTAGAGTTTCTACGAGTTTCTGTTTAAGAAATTGAAATGTAGATTCACATTCCTTGGTCCAGATGAATGGAGCATCTTTCTTTGTGAGTTCTACCAATGGTTTGGTGAAGCACCGGTAGTAACCAGTGTGGCCAAGGAATGACCGAACATCTTTTACAGTGCATGATTTTCGAGTGATTCCTTGGATGACCCTGATCTTTTTAAGATCCACGCTAATCCCTATCTATGAGATACGATGCCCCAGCATAATGTATTCTTTGACCATTAAATGGATTTTCTACCAATTGAGCCACAAATTATTGTTTACACACCTTTTCAGAAATTGCTCAAGGTAGTCTAAGGCTTGCTCGAATGTGACCCCATAGGTAGAGAAGTCATCCATGAAGACTTCTACCCCATTACCAATTTGTTATTGGAAGATGCTGAGGACAAGGCATTGGAATGTGGTAGGTGCATTACATAGGCCAAAAGGCATCTTCTTGTATGCAAAAGTCCCCCATTGACTTGTGAAAGTTGTTTTGGCTTGGTCCTCTAGTGCAATTTGGATTTGGTTATAGCCACTATAACCATCTAAAAAGCTGTAATAACGGTGCCCTGTAATGGTGTCCAACACCTAGTCCAAAAATGGAAGTGGGGAGTGATCCTTAAAGGTAGCAATGTTGAGTAATCGAAAATCTATATAGACCCTCCATTTTCCACCTTTCTTCTACACAATAACAAGTGGGCTGACCCATTCGCTATCGACAATAGAATAGATGAACCCCACATTTAGCAACTACTTGATTTCACCTTTGATAACCTACTTTAGTTTGGGGTTCAATCACCTTTGTGGCTATCATCCTGGCTTCATGGAGGGGTCAATATAAATCCAATGTTGGCATACCCTGGTATCAACTCCAGTTAACTTAGGATATGACCATGCAAACGTAGCATCCCATTTGTTCACCACCTTCAGCAACTTTTTCTTTTGTTCAGGAGCAAGGGTGGCATTGATAATTACCAACTTTCCATTTTGAAAAAATGCATATTCTAAGTGGGCTGGTAAGGACTTGAGTTCCAAGGGATCTTGTTTGAAGCTTTCAGGGATTTGTAGCTTTCCCCAATTATCATGATCATCAATAGTGGAGACTTGTTGATGAACCTCTTCCATTCCATCCATGCTTTCTACATAGGCTCATACAAGCCCCTCAGATGGTTCCATGCACAATGTGTTACTAGCAGGATTAGCTGTCAGCCACTGGGTGCCCTCTTGCTTGGTGGCTACTGCGTACAAGCACTATTGCACTGGCAATTCTTTAGTACACTGATTACATGCTTGAATGGATGTCCACTTAGCAGACCATAACTACTGCACACAGTTGCACCCTGATTCACTGTACGTGATGCATGGAACACGCTTCTTCTTGATCTTTCCAAAAGGATTTTCCTTTGAAATTTCAAGGAAAAGATCTCAGAGTCCTAGTCTTACATCCACTGTGCTAAGCCAGGTTCTTCCCATTATGATAGGAAAGTTTCCCTTACAATTCCCTGCCACCTGGTTCTACTACAGCAACTTTTCCCTTACTCTTATGTTGGGCACATTCAACTTCTTTCTTCCTACGCTGATCACAATCATTACCTTGTTCTCCGGACTCTTCTACAATTTTTAGCACACTTTGGAATTTTTCATCCAAAGATTCCCACATCTTATCAATATTTGTCGATATTTCAGATGCAAAATTTTGTAAGGGCAAGGTTTTTCGATTCACCGCTGCTTCCAGTGGTGATTCCTCCTCCTCTTCATAGAATCTGACCTCCCTCTTTCTAATGGAGGGATCTCGATTAAATTCTTATGCACTCTCCTTTCTAAGTTCCCCCTCTTCTTTGGCCACTTTCTCAGTGAGGCGTTGTAGTTGATGCGCCCTTAGTTCTGATAATCGTCCCTAGGCGTACATGCCAAGGGTCTTTCTAGTTTCAAAGCAGAGCCCATTAATGCTATGGAAACTGATGTAATAATAAATAGTACCTACTCATGGCTACATCCAAGGGTTCATGATTTCCTTGCTTCCAACCTTGGATTTTATGTCTCAAATTTGCCACTTTGGAGTACGTTTAATACTTGTCATTGAAAATCTCAAGTATTGTACTCCATCTTCTGATTGATTTCAATTCCAAGGACTGGTACCAACTTTCTGCTTCCTTGATGAGTGTGCAAGGGAACAACTTAAGCTTTTTCCAATCATTGTCAATGTTCTACAGGGTGCAGGTGTCATGGAATGCCTACAGGTGAGTTTGCGGATCACAATTATATCCCCTTTCAAATCTAGGGATGTTGTTCATGTTAATGCATTTGATTCAGCTATCCTTTATGTGCCTGCTAGGTATCTAAACTACCTTGGTGATATGGAGCATGCTCCAACTAGCCAACAATGGCTCATCCAAGTCATAGTCTTGCTAAGAACCACAATGTCTATCATGATTTTGGCTACCACTCCTTTCATGACAACGAGCCTCACATGATTCGTCATGCATTTCCCCATGTTGGTCCCTTCGGCCATTACGACCACCATCTCCTCGCTCCTTTCTACCATGATTATGATTAGAGTCTGAACTGGGTGATGGTAGAGGGGAGCAAGAGGATAGAGAAGAAGGGGAGGAATTTCCACCGCTCTAGTGTCGATCTCCCCCTCTGCTCTGATGATGGGAAGCCTAAGCTGTGACTTTTCCTACGTGACCCTTCATCCCCTTGGGGATCTTGGTCACTTAGAGGCTTATTTTGGATGATGGATTGAATGAACTGCTGCCCCAGAGGAAGTTTGTCCTAATGCGAATCATGAAAGATAGGTTCCCCATCATCCTGCAACCCTTACAAGAATAAGGGATTACTGAACTACTTCCCCTTCATGTGTTCGTATTGTTTTTCCTACTGCTAATCTCATGCTCATTAGACCTCAGTGGGACGATAATTCTGGTAGTCATGGTCCTGCATAACGTACTCTATACTGCAGTCCTAGATGCCTAGTCTGGCAAGATTATGGAACAGCATTCTAGGAGCCGATCAGTCAGGTGGTAGTATGATGTTGCCTTCCATGTCCGACCATCGCAGATGCTCATCCTGATGTAGGATGAATTTGAAGTTAGGGACATATTGATCGGGATGCTTGTATACCTCCCGACACTCTTGTGGCACCAGTGGGTTGGATACATCTCACCTGTGAGAAGAAGACATGTTGGATGTTAGATGATTCATTTACTCGATGTACCTTACTTCTTACTTTAATTTTCCTAGTGTGCTTAAATGTTACTATCCTGAGTCCATTCCAACAATGAGAATGATAATTTTTCTAAGGTTAGATTATGCATGTAAGACTAACAGTCCCCCNTTTTTCTAAGGTTAGATTATGCATGTAAGACTAACAGTCCCCCGGAAATGGTGCCAATGATGAGCGGCTAGGTACCCCTACGCCCAACCATACGAATCACGGGCATTCACATGCAACTTGGTCGAATTCCGAAAAATGTAAGCACTTTTCATACATAAGACCCTAACCAACAAAACCCTTTGTTAGAATCATCAACCTCACTTGTGATGTTCTAGTGGCAATGGTTAAGTGAGATTAAGGCAACTGATTTTTATGGCTTTTTACTTTATCTTTTGGCGTCTAATTAAGGTATGGAAAGTAAGGAATGAAATATTATATAATCTATAATTATCCTAATCTATATCTTAACTATTCCTAGCATAAGTATATAATCCCATCTTCCAAGCACATCCTGAGCATCCCCTAACCACTACTGGATTACCATACATTAAGCATCACTGGATTTCCAAGCATTGGATTTACGTTCGAGATGGTCGTACTTATGGTTTCTATGAACTATGAATGAGTGATAGCAATTAAAATAATAACAAGCAAAACCTAAGTAATTATCAAATCATAAAAGTATTAAGCTATTAAATGGATTAAATGACTAAGTCCAAATGCTACAAAGAATGCTTGAAAAGCCCATCTTTATTGTCGTTCATGCCAATGGGCTCAGATACATCAACACTCGAATAAAGAGCCAAACACCCTTCTTACACCTACTGCGGACACTTGGAAAATATTCTAACTCTCACAGAAACAAACTATAAGAGGTTCCCTACAATTGAAAAAAAGGTAAATAAGTGTGGCAGGAGCCCACTTATTTATAGGTTGAAAAAGGTGCCACATAAATGAGGCCATGTCGATGCATGGGAGGATGCGTCGACGGGGCCATGTTGATGCGGTCGCGTATACGGGGTCTCATATATGTGGCCTAGTAGATGCAGTGACCATCAAACACTTCATCATTTGGTGTGCTATTTACCATTGTCTTATTTTTCTTTTGATCAACCCTAAGGGTTCGTTCTAGCATCCCAACAATATGGATGATTTCCTATGTTCTACGTAGTGCACAAAAAACTAAGTCCCTGGCAACGGTGCCAATGATGAGTGGCAAGGTACCCCTACACTCAACCATACGAATACGAGTGTTTCACACATAATCTGGTTGAACTCCAAGAACTAAGTGCTTACGCACCTTAATGGAACACTTAAGGTTAATCAATCACTATCTTCCCAAACTTACTTGTATTGTCATGGTTGTATGGTTAAGTAAGTTTGAGGTACATGATTTTTATATCTTTTATCTTTTTAGTGTCTTATGCTAATAGGGGAAGGTGAAGAGAACTAAGTGACTAACTTTCATTAACTATTCACTAACTAAGTTCTAGTTATCCTAACACCAGTATCCCTTCCCACTTGCTGCACACATCCTGAACTAGTGCAATGCTACTAGGATTACCAAATGCTAATCGTTACTAGGTTACCAAGTGCTACACACATGCTCGAAGTGATTGTACTGAGTGTACTTAACTAGGAGAGTCAAGGGTTGAGAGAGAGATTAATTAACTAGAAAAGCATTTAAACATTCAACAATAATTAATTACTATTTAGCTTAGTCCACATGCTGCAAGGTTTATCATAAATTTCATCTTTATTTCCATACACAAATGTGTGCTTAGGTACAATTTGCTTGAATAAATATCTGTCACTTTAAGAGTCCTACTGTGGGCACATGGAAATTATTCTAATTTTGGAATGGTAAAACTGTATGAGTTTAGCTAAGGATCTAAGTCTAAGTACCTAGAACAGGAAAAGTCACCTCTTATTTATAGATAATAAGATGGGACATGATATCGCGTACGCAATATCACAGGGTGGACACGATATCGTAAATGTGATATCACGGCTCATCAATTACTTAATTGTTATTGTTATTAAATATGAAATGAGTACGACTTAATCACAAGCATCTACATGTGACTTCTTGGTATCCTAATAGCGTACTCAGGCCATGTGCTTGGTAATCCTAGTGGTAGTCGTACACAAGGCCTAAGATGTGTAAAGATGATTCAGGAATGGATGCTCATTGCACTTAGGCTAGCTTAGATTCTCTCTCCCTATCACCTCTTAGTATAGCTCTCTCTCTTCCTTTTCCCTCCTAGCTTAGCTAAGATTATTTCCCATCACCTCCAAGAGTAGCATTAGTTTTGGAACACATCATACACCTCACTCTAGTCTAAACCATATGTGATAAAGCAAGTACTAGTCTAGGTGGAAAGACAGTGAATTGTGATCAATGAGTAACTTTCTTGATACCACAATTAGCCTATCTACAAAGTTCAACTGGATCATGCATGAAATACTTGTATTTGTATGGTTGAGTGTAGGGGTACCTCACCACTAATCACTCCTACTACACAACACTTAGCCTAGGCAGAGGTAGTAGATCCACATGCACCAACACAAGGATAAATTGTCATGCTATCATAGATTACCTCCAAGCCATCCAAGAGAAAATGATCCTAACCATAGTGATTGTAGAGGTCAACTTTGGTTCATTCCTAGAATTTCCTTCAAAATCAATGAAGACACAACTCTAAGCCTCATCGTTGTGACCCACACTCACAAATAATGAGAAATGGTATTTGGGGGAGACCTATCAATTCTAACACAATAGAGAGGAAGATGCAACTGTAAACATCAAGGGAGACTTAGTCTCCTATTCTATCAAGGTGATAGTTGAAGCCCTTAATGTACCCAATGAAGGGGCAAAAGTAGCACATCTCTCCACTAGATTAGATATAGAAATAAGAAAGCTATGGTTGCAAAGATCATATGGCAAAAATGACAAGGATTACAATGAGCTAACTCTTGAAGAAAGAATCTACTTCAAAATTGGCACATATTACTAGCTTCCCAAAAAAAGATTGAATAGAATATCAACATATGCAACCAAAGGAAGTATGAATTTAATGGAAAAATTTAAGGTACACAGCTCTATTTTCTTGAAATGCAATGGCATTTTGAGGAAAAGAACGTAGGGAAGCTGACACTTCCATTCCCTTGCCTTATCAAGAAGTTGTCTAGATGTGTTAGAATCCTAGGGTACACCAATGATGTCCCTAGGAAAGCTCAGAATGCTTCCTATGCTAAAATGCTCAAAGCAGCACCACCAAAGAAGGACCATGTGGAGTAATAAATAGACATTAGTAAAACCATCCAAACTACTATGCAGCAACAACAAGTAGGATCCAGTAGGCAATAGTAAGAGTAAAAGCAATAGCAAGAGTAATAGTAGTAGTAAGAATAGCAGTAGCAACAAGTTCCACCACTACTACCACAAGATTATAGGTTGTTAATGAGTCATCTACAACAAATTGTAGAGACCATCAATTAGGGAACCTGTGAGGAGGCTAATTTGTATAAAGTCATTAATAATGCCTTCTAGCCCATAGTTTCCATAGATCCTACTAGTGGAAAAATTTGATTGCAGTCAAGAGGAGAGGAACAATGGTCATAATAGATTTTTGGAAATGCTGCATCATTTCAAGTGGTGCTAGAAACTAGAGAAAAAGCCACGGTTGTGGTCATGCAGCACTAGGATGCAATAAGAGTCATAGAAGTGATCACAAATTACATAAAGGAATCCTTCAACATACCTATTGTGCCACTAGCTAATCTTTCTAGAGCTAGAGATGCCCAAATTCTAGTTGGTACCTTGATGACTCCTACA
Organism: Gnetum montanum; assembly: GCA_015680685.1. Classification (NCBI taxonomy): domain Eukaryota; kingdom Viridiplantae; phylum Streptophyta; class Gnetopsida; order Gnetales; family Gnetaceae; genus Gnetum; species Gnetum montanum. The sequence goes on along the minus strand of MNCI01017103.1, from coordinate 49,695 downwards.
AATTATGAGGATGTGTCGAATCTACTACTGCAAACTAGGCAAGTCATGACAAATCTTTTTGACATCCCAAGTGATGTCGCTACAGTGAAATCAAAACTCATCGCAACCAAGGGTAAGTTGGTCATGATAGAGACTACGGTAGAGTGTGCATAAAATGAAGTTCGTAGACTACAAAAGAGATTGCAACCCTAAGAGAATAATAGAGAGATCCTACTCAATTCATTATGCCTAACTAGATAGAGCAATTCAGAATAGAATAAATCAATCACCTCATGGAGCATATTAAACAGATGGAGAATGAGAAGGAGAAAGTGATGTGGAATGTCTCAATAGCAAAAGCACAAATATATGCACATGCTAAGGCACTCACTATAGTACAATAAGAGAATAAGCAACTTGCTGCACACAATGCTAGGTTGACCAATGTGGAGAAGCAAAAAAACATACTTCAAGAGAGCATCCATTAGTTAAGAGAATAACTAATGAGGATCAACCAAGATATAAGCCACCTTGCATGAGAAAACAAGATCTCTCAATGAAAGAGGTACACAGCATTCAATAAAAATAAGCTATTAAAATAAGCATGTGGCAAAATGAGGCAAAGAGGCATGAAAGGCTCAAAGAACATTTCTATGATCAAGTGGACATGTAGAAACAAATCAATGAGAAGGAAATCCAAATGATGAAGGCCTAGATCAATTCCATTTTAGCATAGAATCTAGATTGGTAGCCCATCTTAAAAAGATATGCTCATTTCCACCAAGTAGAGATTAAAAACAAAGACCTAAAGATAGAAGATTTAACAAGATACATGCGATTAGTAAACCTACAATATGCTAACTTGGCCATGTTAATAGTAAGCAAGCTGAGAAATGAGCTAGAACAGCAAGTAGTAACGGTGTATGCATTATACAAGAAGGAATTTTTTGATCATAAGGATGCTTTGCAGAAGCTCTAGGTGGAAAATTGTAAGCTAGAAGTAGTAAAGGCTAGCTACCAAGGGCAAGAAGATGTTGCAGCAAACCTGGCCAAAAGAGTGTTTGACTATTAGGAGTTACGCAAGATGGCTAGAGCATATGAGGAGGAAAGGAGATAATTTGTAGCATGATACATTAAGGTTAATCAAATGTTTTCATAGCTACCCTATCCATGGGATGTACCAGCTCCATCACACATTGTACAATCAGCATGGACATTACATGACCCTAGAATGGAGGAAGAGAAACTTTAGTTGTTTCTCAATAGATATAAATTTTAGAAGCCTGATGAGAAGGAGAAGCAACTGATGGAGGAGCTTATTACTAGGCACTACCTAGGCTACATCGAGCTTCATTAACTTGTTTCATTTTAGTATCCTAGTAGTGGTACACTTGGTATCCTAGTAGTAGCTACATAAAGCCTAAGATGTGTATGGAAGATTAGGAAAAAATGCTCATTACCATAGGCTAAAATAGATTTATTTACTTGTTTTACTTAGAATTAGAAACTAATTTCATTCTCATCATGTTTGCTAGAAGTAAGAATGGCCCAACAACATTAGATATCATATACCTCATGGTGAGATAAACCATACACATAAACTTCATGAGCTCCAAGTGGGAAGACAATGATCTTGAACTTAAATCAATTACTAGCATAATTACATTGCATCATCCATAGATTATGATTTGGTCACGTGTGAGTGCCTATGACTTGTATGGTTGGGTGTTGGATTGCTCTACCACTCATCAAGGAGGATTAGTATTGGTGAACATGTACCAACACATCTTGAGATGTATCAATGGGCATGCATCAATGCAACTTCCTTATTAATGCTTCATCATAAGTAGTTTTTTGAAATTTACTTCAAGTATGTCATTGATTTCAAGATAAACATAATTTCAACAATGAAAAACTGGGTTTTTTAGACTTATAGTAAACTAAAGATTGTTTAAGTTGGGCTTTTTTAACTTATAGTGAAACAATTTTTAACCTAGACCACCAATTTGAAATGGAGAATGGGGAAGAGAAGATGGTCTTTATATGATCTTATCAATCATCCTTAAATTAGCATCTAATTAAGAGCTAAGTCAAACTTGGGTTGACTATTCAAGGCCAGACACTCTTGACCGCCTTATATATAAATTATATATAATCAAGTTTTAAAAATTTATTCTTATAACCGCTCTAGAAAAAATAAAATGGTAATATAACATCAATTTATCAATCTTGCTAATTTTTTAAATTTTAAAATAAGAGATATACAAAACCATAGTAAGATCATGACAAAAAAATGATGAAAATATAACACCATGCTAGTGCTACTATACTTTTAAAATTTTAAAATAATTTTTAAAAAGTAATAGATTCTCATAAATACAATATTTATATATGGGGGTTAGAACACGAAATAACTATCATATAAATACACCTAGTTCAATAAGAACTTTATAACTCAACATTGCCCACTAGAATTGAGTCTATGACTTGGAACTTTCTAGTCAAGAGTCTTACCTCTAAGCTAACACCGCATTGTTAATATGATATCTATATATAAAAGCATGACTATTTAGCACTAAGGTAACCAAGTGCAAGAGATCAATGTAAGGCCTCCTACACATGATGCACTAAATTTTTTTGTATGCAAAATATGCATAGCAATTACCAACTAGACCCACAACCAAATTTTTTTTTAAAGATTATGTAAAGTTTTCAATAATACTTTTCCAACTCCAGTAATTTATGGCATTCTTTCTATTTTTTCTAATTTTTCTCCTTGTATCTTATACATATAGATGAGGAAACAAAAAATAGAATATAATGAAATATTTAAGTATCCACATATTTTCTTTATAGATGAGGCACTTTTATATGTGCTCACATATTTTTTAATTAATAGTTTTCCTCCTATATCATCATCATCATCCTAGCCTTGTCCTAATAACATGGAATTGGCTAGATGAGTTCTTTTTTGTCATTCACCTCTATGAAGAGCTAGATCTTTGTTTATTTGTAGTTTCTTCAAATCATCTTCAATCATTTTTTTCCATGTCTTTTTTGATTTTTTTTCTTTTTGGTGGCTTTTCTAAAACAATGATGTGTCAACCTTTGCTTATAGGCTCATTATCGAATCTTCTTTGCACATGTCCAAACCATCTAAGGTATAATTCTCTTAGCTTATTTGAAATAGAAGCCACTCCAAGTCTCTCTCTAATATCTATAATATGTAATTTATCTCTTCTAGTAACATTCAACATTATATATATATATAAGTAAACAATAAATACTAGCTTTTATATATATATATATCAATTGGCCGAGATGATTTAAAAAAAAAAAGATGTTAACCAAGCCTGCCTACTAGACAAGGTAACAAGATAACTAAAAATGGAATCACTCATTCCTCCTCTATTTCTCTACCACTTATCCAATTTAGTTTTACCCTCTCGGTCAAGTTTTTCCCATGCCAACCGTAACAATAACTGATGAGATGCTCCTCGGACCACAAGTATAATTGACACATGATGAGGATTACCATTATCAAAGGTCCATCCAATGTAGGAGTCAAAATCAACAATAACATATGATGGTAATGTAGGTGGCTATTTACCTTGAGAATACATAATACTATGAATTGTGCCAAGTGCACCATTCACCAATCTTGCTTCAAGCCAAAGGTTAACTATCAGCATTACCCTTGCACCTTCACATATAAGCAGAGATCACTCTATATCATCATCATCATCATTTGAGATTTTAAATCCATGGAAATCTCTATCTGCTACACACAATGCAATAGGTCTCTGCATTGTTTACAACATCTTCTTATTGTATGATTGGACTTTATCCTTTGTATCATATAAGTGCGTTGATTCTTCAAAACCGTTTAATCCATTGGAAGATTCATTCAAGTAGCCAAGAAATTATAATCTTCATCATAGTTTTTTCCTTCTCTGATATGCATCAATACTTCCCTAAATCTTTATTGTTGAGTATCATTTCCAAACTTAAAAAAAATACATCTAAAACAACAAATGTATCAAATGATTCCCAGACCCCTCTAATATCTAGATTTTTGGATGCATAAGGGACAAAATCAAGCATAGGAGAAAGTTGACCCAAATCACCTATTAATATAACTGATCTTCCTCAAAAAACTTCATTGTGATGTTCTGGAAAAATTTCTCTTATTCATTTATCAATGCTTTGTAATAATCTTCCTCCCACAAAACTCATTTCATCAATTATTATATATCTTACATGTGATAGTCAATGTTGTATACTTATCTTTGTAGATGAAAAGAGTTCTTTGCAAGCACCTATTCCAATGTTCAAACTAGAATGAATGGTTTTTGCATTAATGTTAAATGTTGTAGCTCCTATGGGTGCCATTACAAGTAAAGCATTATGTTTTTCATTGCAGAATTTCATGAAAGCACTACGAAGCATGCCTATGAGAAATGACTTTTCCATACCAGATGTTCCCTAAATAATCATTCTTAAAGAGGAAACCACTTCATCTATTGATTGTGAAAACATCATGTGGCCTATAATTTTATTGTAACATTTCTTTTGCATTACACCTAGCTTATCAGAATCGTAGGCACTGTAGTCACAATCAACAAAAATCATGGACCGACATGATTTATTGCTGACAATAAAACTTGTATCAAATTTTGTAACATCCTCTCCCGGATACTGTAACGTCCAATTATGCATTCTATCAACATCTCGTAGCCCAAGAATCTCCACTTCTATTCTCTAAAAATGATATGTTGATAAGAGATGATGGTTGAGGATTTCAAAATCATATTCCTCATGATCTTGCACCTAAGGAGTTACATCTAAAAATTGTCTTTCTTCCTTCAAAGCTCATTGGAATTCTTCTTTAGTATTAATCTCTGATGCTACATACAGATGTTGAATAGACAACCACTTCATTTCAATATCCTCATCATTAGAACCAAGCTCTTGCTTCACATCTCTAAATGGATAATGTAACAATAACATACCCCAACAATATACAATCCAATTTTTTTCCTTGCTTTGGTGGGATGCGAAGCTTGGGATAATATCTGACAATAGCATCTAGCTTTGGGTTACACAGATTTCAATTTGGGTTGGACTTATTGTTCATGTTGCAATTGTACTCTTTAAAACCTTGTAGGAATGAGACACCCTTCATCAAAACTGAATGTTTCTAATACATATTAATAAGATTTGTGTAGTTTTCAGCTTCATTAGTTTCATCAATTTGAAATTTTGTGTACACCTTTAAAGAAACCTTGAGTGTGCCAAAAACATGACTACAGTTTACCAAAGGAGCTCATAAAACATGTGACAGACCTCCATAGCATCAATATCTCTATCTGCAGCAGCATCTATCATGAGCCTTCTATAGACTAATAAAGCATCTTCATGAAAATCCCTTGACTCAGAAATTTGCAATAACATGTCATGAAAAGATTGTGATTTCTTCTTTGTTTTAACTACACATTTTGCAATATATTTTATGATAACATATCTTGACATTACTAGCTCAATATATGTATTTTCCCTCCATGTCTAAAGCATCATTCTATTATGAACATTAAGCCTCGAATCGTTTCTTCAAAGAACATAAGTAATCTCATTATTATTTTTTGAATCTCTCTAAAGAGTTGATTCTAAAGATAACAACCAAAGAACATTATACCTAAAATTGAAAAATACAAAAGTTGAATATCTATATATTTTTCCCATGATAAATTAATGTTTATTTATTAATAAAAATGAATGTAATGGTGAGGAAATAATAATGATACAACATTTTGATTAGAAAGTGGCACCTGCAAACTTTTTTGTCATTATGTTTTCATAAGCATGCACTGGGTTTGCATATAGTATGTCTTTAAATAGCATTAAGCAAATTAGTATAATCGGTTTCTAAATCTATACATTGTAGTTGTTTAGCAATCAACTCACATGGATGATGTAACATATTTACACATAAAGCCTAAGTGAGAAGATAGATTGAAAGAAGTAACACTGGAGAAATTAATATCTTGGTATTTTAAGTAATATCAACAAAAATACTTTGTGTAAAAAATAAAAAAGATAAATGAAAACTTACATTATTTGGATGTCCATTAGCTGTAAACCTTGGATCAAAAAATTCCTTTGCCCTACACATAATATGAGGATCATTATGGTCAAGCTCATCTACCTTTGGAGCACCTTGTATCCACAGGAAACCATGCACATGTGGAGATTCACAATGTTGCCACTCATATCATGTCCAATAGTTAACAACATGAAACTCATTCATCAAAACTATTTTAAGAAAGGCAATGTAACAATGCTGAATGAACTCTGCAACTATATGCAGATTTTCTATGATATTACTCTGGCTCCAATGTTTGAGTTCTGATGAGTTCTCAGGTGGATCTCCTTCCATTAAATTATGCAACTTAGGCCAATAAAGATCTGCTGCACTCAAAGTAAAAAAATTATAGGTGTTCCCAATTGATTCACCATGTTAGTTAGCTCTACTTTACATTTTCTCCATTTAGATGGTGTACCACAAATGGATGTACCATATTGCATTAAATTATCAAAAATGACATGTGATCGAGCGTTATTCAATTATTCTTATAGTTCTTCAATAGTTATGGGTGCAACAACAATATTTTTTTAAAAAAAAATACAATAGTAGATTCTATCGCATGTCTCCTTCTAACGATATTATAGATATAATACTTACAAATAAATCACACATCGTTGCTTAAATGTTATTAAAAAATATTATGAATAATGATAATAACAAACAAATAGAGGATTAATATTTACCTAAATCATTTGTGGTGTCCAAATCTACCATCTTTGTAATGAATAAGATGTTTTGCATATTCATGCAGTTTGACATTTTTAGCTCTTCGCTCAAGAAAATCACATTTTTCTTCAAGAAAAAGACTTGGAAATGCCATCGTAAACAATCCCATCATGTTAAACTCATTAACAAGAGAATCAAACATGGAAATCCACTGAGCAACATCTAAATCCTACAATGATGGATTATGCATCCATGCTGTTATCCAATCAATTTCCTTCCTTACAATTCCAAGACGTTGTGCAACTGATGATGTGTAACCAATAATGTTTTCTTCATCTATTTGAAGTAAAGGACCTTGAAATTGCAATCTCATTTCTTCATCCTTTTCTAACAATGGAATATAAGGAATGCTATGGAAAATGTGAACATCACTGGTATTAGCAACATCATCTAATAAATGCATATCGATCTCGACATCTTGATAGTACGGATCATTTACCTTCTTAAAAATCAAAGCTTCATAAACCTGTTTCTTGTTGACAATGAAATTAAACTCGATGCCCATTTGATTTACTCTTCTCAATATCAAGAAAGAGATATCTTTAATTCTAAGAGGAAGTCTTTTAGTAATCTGTGTGACATCTTGAGCAAAGCTAATTATGTGACTTTTATACTTGAACTATTCACCAACAACATGTGTAACTTGTAAAATGCAATTGATTTTTGCAATTAACATTTCTTCAACCTTAGTTAAACAGCCTAGGGTAGGTGGTTGGATACTAGGATCCATGTTATTTTCAACAGAAAATAGTTTGATTTCACAACCAAAACTATCAAGAATATTATGTTTCTTTTCATTAATGCACCTACTGCATGTGGGTCCTCTACTTCTAATTAAATCCAATAATATGCCAAGAAACATTTTGGATTTGCAAAACTTCTAACTATAGTATTAAAATTATGTATTACTTAAGCAATTTCTATACTTGTCTTTTGCAATCTTGGGAAAGACTGAATAGGTTCTGAAAAAGGCATTTCCATTGTTGGTGTACTAGCAACATCTGTAGCTTTATTTATTTGATGAAATAAATTTTCCTTCTATCAATGTTGCCTCTTTCGGTGCTCACTCTCACTATAATCTTCTTGCAATTTTTGTTCTTCTTTGTGTGTGATTTCTGGAACAGATTTTGCTTAATTAACAAGCACAGATGAATTTCTAATGTCTTGCAAAAAATGTTTCAAAATTTAAACTAAAAATTAAATTGAAATATGTACCAACTTGAGTATGGGCAAACACCAACCTCCATTTCTTCTTGATTATTTACATTATTAATATCAATAATGTGGATCATTGCATTGGATGAATTTCCAAGTGATGAAAGGGGATTTGAAGTTGACACAGCCTAAAAAAAATATATGCAATATAAGTGTGTAAATAAAATAAGAATATTTCCCTATGATAAATATTAGTTTTGAAATATTAAAAAATACATAATTTACATACTCCTGAATTCTGTAAAATTAGTTGTCATTCTCGTTCATGTCGTTTTGCTTCTCATTTTAGAAATCGTCTTCTCTCTTTTGTAGTCATTGTTTCTAGATTTTTAGTTTCTATAATCCATGGTCATGCTCTACCTCAGCTATGGCCACATGCACAACCATTGCCATGACCTCCATGAATTGCATTACTTGTTGCAATAGATGGTTGTTGTTGCTAATCCTAAAGAGAGTGTTCTTCACCTTATCTATTAGGACTAATAGCAGTAGAATCCATGTTTCCAAAATGCACGAATCTAATATTGCACCTCTTAATCTTGTAACATGATGCCTAAGTTTAATATCTAGAAATACTATATCACACCATAACCATCATCACTTTAACTATCGTCATGATCGTAATCGTCAACATTTTTATTAATAATAAATACTCATTATTACTCACTATTTATAATAAAAATATCCATTATTACTGTAATCGTAACCATCACACTTTATAATAATAATAACTATGCAATATTACCCACCATTTATAATAATAAATATTCATTATTACCCACGTCGGGGCCTACATGTGAGGGAATACAAAGAGATGAATGGAGAGCCCATGGGTCGAGGGACATCAATTGAATGGAGATTCAACTCCCTTGCAGTGACTCTTTGGCTTTCCTGCATGTGGTGCATGCACATGAGAAAATACAAAGAGACGAATGAAGAACCCAAGGGTCGAGGGCATCAATTGAATAAAGATTCAACTCCCCTATAATGACTCTTTGGCTCCCCTACACATGGTGCGTGTGCATGAGGGAATATGAAGAGGCAAATGGGAAGCCCAAGGGTTAGGGGGCATCAATCAAATAAAGATTCAACTCCCTATAGTGACTCTTTGGTTTCTTAACTTTTCAAATTCGACTTCCCTACAGTGACTCTTTGGCTCCCTTGCACATGGCGCGTGACATGGATAGCGAAAAAATACACTCCCCCCTCATACACTTCCCCCCACACCACCCACACACGCCCACCA
>MNCI01017103.1:0-36653 GCA_015680685.1 Gnetum montanum | reverse complement strand
CCCCCCCAGCGACTTATCCTGCAGACCTGCAAAGCGTGGCACGAGCTTGCGAACACGATGGGAGCGACGCCGACGTACGAACCTGACTGCGCCGTCTACCAGGATGACGCGGAGCTCTGACAGATGGTCTGCCAATGCGGCTGGGCCGACCTACTGCAGAGGCTGGTCGGGGACCCTGACCTTCCTAACAACACGTTCTTTACTAACTGGTGCGGTGATCAAACTTACTTTCGAGGTCATGCAATTAGGCTCACGGAGGTCGCCCTGGCTAGCTATTTGGGGGTCCCGGCTGCTAGTGATGTCATTCTTCCGACCTCCCGCGGCCTCCAGAACTCTGCGACTTTTTTCGAGGGGCTAACCCCGAGAATGCAGAGCCGCCAGGTCCCTCGGTCTTCTTTCCCGCGCCTCTGGGCTCGTGCCGTTGCCTTGGTGGAACATTTTTTCGTCCAATCAGGCAACGTGTCCAAGCTCCAGGGGTTGCATTTCACTTTCTTGAGGTGCTTGAAGGACGGCACCCAAGTTAACCTGCCGCAGTTCTTCCTTGAGACCCTCCGCCTTAAACAACGAGGTCGCCACTCGGGGTTAATATTAGCTTTATGGTGGGAGGCGGGGGACAGGGGGCTCCTAGCCCATCCTCTGCCCCCCTAGGGGTCGCCTCGCTGATGCCCCCCCCCCCCCTGCCACCCCGATTTCCCCCACCCCGACCACTCAACAGCGGCAAACCGCTTTGAACCTCACCTAGGGATGCTGCTCTCGTCGAAATCCCCCCCCCCCCTCGCCTGATCCCCCCAGCGCCCCCCCAAATTGGGAGGCAGAACTGCAACAGGCGGTTGCTGCTACTCAGGAGGCCGAGCGACAGATTTCGGAGGCAAAGTGGACCGAGACCCTGGCTCAGTGGCGCGCCGACCACGAAGCCCAGCTTCGTGAACAGGCACAATAGCTGAACCGGCAGCACACGCTCATGATGGAGACCTCGCGGGCCCAGCTCATTGATGAGCTCCGGGACCAAATCAAGGAGGAGCTGCGCCAGGAAGAGGTGGCTCGTCAGGCCCAAGAGGCGGCGGCCCGGGAGGAGCAGGAGCACCTGAAGGAGGAAGAGGAGCAACGACAACGGCAACTTGACCAGGCACATGAACATAGTGCCCGTCAGTGGCTCAGGGGGGGCGTTGCCCATATAGCATTTTGGGCATTAGTTGTGAGAGCTCCTGGGGGGAACTTAGACGACACATCAAACGCACGTCCGCAAGATTCCACCCTGATGCGGGGGACTCGTCGGCTGACCGGAGAAGGAGAGAGGCTACTATGCAGGGCATCCAACAAGCCGTGAACTTCATGGACACCGAGGAACATCGCGCCACACTGGACCTGCTTCATGAGCTAAAACGGCCTCGATGNCCGGCTCTTTTTTTTTGTTGTTAAGGGTTTGCGGTTCGGTGGCTTAGCTCGGTGTCCGCTGAGCTTTGAAATTTGTGATTTTCCGGGTCCCCCCCTGGCGCCCCCAACAATGGGCCATCACTGATGTCCCCCATTGTAATTGTTTACTCGTGTACCATAACTTTCAGTAATACAAACCCAAACATTCTCTAAAAAAAAAAAAAAAAACTCAATCAATAAGAGTCTGAGAGAATCGACTAACATTTTCTGAAGCAAATGGCACATGCAGACGAACTCGCCGACACTCTTTCCAGTCCGAGGAACGATGGCGATTCTATGGATCAATTGGATGCCATCCAAGAAATTCTTTCCAGGCCGAGGAACGACGGTGACTCTATGGATCAACTGGATGCCATCCAAGAAATTCTATCCAGTCCGAGAAACGATGCTGACTCTATGGCTCAATTAGATGCCCTTCAAGAACAGTTCGCCAACATTCTTTCCATTCCGAGGAACGACTGTGACTCTATGGTTCAATTGGATGCACTCCAAGAGCTCTGCAACATCTTGTCGTTAGCAATGGAAGAAGATATCAACGGATCCTTTGATACCAATGATTTTGTAACAGCCCTAGTTCATGCGCTATCCACGCATCAAAGTCCTGATGCACGGATGTACTCTGCCAGAGCCTTGGGTTATGTCTGTGAAGTTTTTAGCACAGGAGCGGGTTGCTGTACTCTTGAGGCCAAAGGTGCAATTCCAGCTCTTTGTGCAAGGTTGCTAAACTTGGAAGATGTTGAAGTGGGGGAAGAATGCTTGGATACCCTGAAAAAGGTATCTCATCATCACAGCTATAATTGTCTTAGCAGCGGAGCTGTGATGGCTGTTCTCAAAAACATAAATTTCTTTTCCAGTCCTGCACAGAGAGTAGCATTGTCACTAGCAGTAAGTTTTTGCTGGCATTCATCCCCTTCCAGTGTTCACCTGATCATCGATGCTGTTCCAATACTTGTTGGACTTCTTTCCAATAATGATTCAAGAATCTGGGAAAGCGCTTGCAAGTGCTTATTTTTGAATGTTGATGTTGGTGAAATAACTGAAGGAGAGGATTTTGATAAATTAACTTGTGCAAAGAATATTTCACTGGTTATGGGTTTAGTTGCTCAAGGCAATAATTTTGATAGTCCTCGTGCCTCCATGTACACAGTTTTGATGAAGTTTCTTTCAGTTAGCGCTCGTGGGTCTGCACTGCCCGCTAAAATGTTGCTAGAAATGGGTATATCTACGATGTTTTGTAAGAATTTGAGTACAGCAGTTGCGGGTGTTTCAGGAGATTCAAGTTCTCAGGCGCTGGAAATTCTGAAATTTGCAAGCCAGCTTCTTCCATTTTTGCCAGAAAGAACATCTGAGATTTTTCACCCGGAAAGTGGTCCCATCTTTATTCGTAAACAAGAAGCAGAGAAAGAGAGAGAGACACAGTTACAAGAGGGGGATCAATCCGAGGTAAAGGCTGATGATCGTGAAATGTTGTTCAAGGAAAATCCTCACCTTTTTCTGCAGGTTTTTGAAGATCTCCTTCCGGCATCAATGGAGTGTAGTAGAAGGAATGTTTGTGACCAAACAATGTGTGAAGCTATGAGAGTTATCAGAAAATTAGTATGGTTTTGTCCTGTGGATGAACTGACATCAAGGTTTCTGACAAGCGATGTCTCGGGTTTCTTGACCAAGATGCTACATGACAATAATCCCGAGGTTTCAGCTTTAGCATTGGAAGTGGCAGAAAATGTGATGCAGAGAGTTCCTGAATGTAGTAACATACTGTTCATGAGAGAAGGTGTCTTCCATGCTATTGAAAACCTCATTCCAGCAGGCATTGTTATTAGGAGGCAAACTAGACGGTATTTTAACCTTCAAATGGAAACGTTTTCAGAGGAATCCTCAAAAGATTGTTACAGCACAAAGTCAAGTGTCGGTATGTATGCCAAATTTTTTGCAGACAAGTACTTTAATATTGGCAGTACGGTGAATACCCAAAATTTCTCACGGCTTAAAAGTCTCTGTGATCAATTGAATCATAGTTTGGGTGGCAAGAAGTACAAGAAAAAAGGGAAAAATAAAAACTTTGTCCCAGATTACTATCGTTTGACACAAATTATGAGTGAAATTCTATTAGAAGTGAAAAACAATGGTGGAATCTCCACATTTGAATTTGTGAAAAGTGGAATGGTTGAGTCGTTGCTGAATTTCTTTCAAGGAGGTATTAAAGATAAAGAAATGTATGAGAAAGACTATCCAAACTATTCGCAAAGTCTGGATGATAGACTCCGGTCATTCACTGAGATAGCCTGTCTCGGAAATTTTGAAGAATCCCCATTGCAAGTTTTTGTGAGGAAGCTACAAGACTCACTAACTTTAACAGAGAATTTTGAGCTGGTTTCTACAAGAAGATCCAATGAGCCATATGACATTTACAAGCTTACGGACAGAAGTAGTGAGTTTATGGATTCAATGTCAGGAAATATATCATTCTTTGACTGCATTGCCAGGAAAGAGTTGTCTTGCAGGCTGGACAAAGAAAACTCTACCTATAATATACCGTTATTACTCAGAATCCTTAAAGAGGTAAGTTGCAATGCTCCAAGTTTAAGGATACGGAAACAAGTTGAGGAATTTACAAGTGATGCAGCTGAAGGTTTGAATCTCTTGACATTAAATATGCATATGTTTCCTCAAGATGAATTTATAAACAGGAAGCTAAACGCCAAGTTAGAACAACAATTGCAGGATATCTTGACTTTATGCACTAACAGTTTTCCATCATGGTGTGAGAATTTGATAAAAGTGTGCCCATTCTAATTTACATTTGAATTAAGAAGAAAATTTTTCTTTCAACGTTAGTGGGATTTCCATTCACCTGGCACAATGTGGTACAACCGTTGAATGCTGAAGATAGACGTCGAGTTGACAATACTGATCTTGATAATGCCAGAGTACCTCGTCAAAAGGTTTAGGTTTCAAGGAACAATATATTAGATGCTGCAGAAAAAGCAATAGAATCATGTTGTAATACAGAACTACTGGAAATTCAATTCAGCGAAGAAAACGCAACTGGTGAAGGACCAACTCTTGAATTTATACTCTTGTTAGTCATGAATTCCAAAAGACAATTCATGGGTTATGGAGAAATTTGTCAAATAACAAAGTCGAATCAATTAATGAAGAAATGACAAAGGATGCTCAAGGAAGGAGTAATAGAGATGGTGGAGTTGATGATCAGAAAGCTGAATTTGTTGATGCTTCTTTTGGTCTGTTTCCTCGTCCTTATCCACCCGGAATTGAGGATTCCATGAGTTTCTCACAAGTGCTTAAAAAGTTTAATCTTCTTGGCCGTGTCATGGCAAAAGCCCTTAAGGATAGAAGACTTTTGGATCTGCCATTTTCAAAAGCATTTTACGCGTGGATGAGTGGATGCCTTCTGACCAGATATGATATCTACTCGATTGATCCTGAATTGGCGCTCAAACTAGACGAAATGGAAGCTCTTGGATTGAAGAAGAGAAATTTAAATTCTGTAGATCTAAACAAGTCAGCATCATCTACCAATTTATGTTACAGAGGTGCTCAAATAGAAGATCTTTGCAGCAACTTTACATTGCCCGGTTTTCCTGAGTTTGTCTTGAAGGCAGGAGGTGAAGACATCTATGTTGACATAGATAATGTGGAGTACGTAGAGTTAGTTGCTGATGCTACAATTAACACAGGAATTAGAAGACAAATGGAGGCTTTTAAAGAAGGATTTCAGCAGGACATCTCAATGACAGCATTACAAATATTCTATGAACATGAATTGAGTCTGCTTTTTTGTGGTGTTGATGAGGAATGGGAAGCAGAAACACTAAGAGAACACATGAAATTCGAACATGGTTACACAGTTGAGAGTGAAGAGATTAAAGGTCTTCTGGAAATCGTGGCCGGTTTGAATCGTTTTGAGCGGCGAGCTTTTGTGAAGCTTCTCACCAGTTCTCCAAGGCTTCCACTGGGAGGACTTTCAGGTCTGGACCCAAAATTGACTGTTGTTAAGAAGATGGGTTCGGGGGATTCAGATCTTCCCAGTGTAATGACATGTGTCAATTATCTGAAACTTCCTCCTTATTCAACGAAAAAGATCATGCATCAAAAGCTTATGTATGCTATCATAGAAGGGCAAGGTTCATTTGAGCTGACTTGAGAGCATTATTTGCAGAAGATTACTGTGAACTGTTTCTGTTGTATTGCATTCTGGTGAAATGGCCAACTACCACGTCATGGTTTTGTAACCTTTCTTAGATTTTGGAATTTTGCAATGGGACGAATGAATTTTATTTGATTGTGGATTTACTTGATGAAACTTTGGAATGCAATGTGCAGCTCTAATTCTGCGGCGAATTTTTCTATTTCAAATTCAAGTTTCAGAAAAAAATAACATATAATAAATAATGTAGATCTTCTTACGAAGGCCTTTAAGGCTTTTGAATCTTAACAAAACGCTAATGATGCTTTGGAGTACACTGTACGTTAACATAAATAATATATTTTTTGGAAAGGGATATGGTTAGTGATTAATACATCAAAATAAAGAGAGATTCTTTTTATATTAAAAAATACTATCTTTTACAATTGATTTGTTCTCTTTTAAAGTTTTTTTAGCATTAATAATATTTACCTCTAAAACATATAGTCAAACTAGAATTGTATAACTTCTTTCAAATAAAGAATCTTACCACTAAGCTAACACCTCATTGTTAGACTTAACACTAACATAGACCTTGTCATATTGATGAGTGTCAAAGTGTTGCATCGGCAAGCCCTCGTTGACATTGCCTTGTCGACAAGGCCCTATTTTTGTGGTGTTGCCCCATCAACGAGGCTACGTCAACGTAGCATTTGCTATGTCTACAAGGCCTCATCGATGCAGTCCTATAGCAAAAACTATAAATACAAGCTCAAAGTCATGTTTATGGGTATTATTTAAGTCATAGTAGTAGCAAAGCTCTTGCAATTTGTCCATTTGAAAGTTAGAATATTTCTTTGAGTGCTTGCAGCAAGAGTCAAAATTTGTATGGATCTTTATTCAAACACTATTGTACTTGAACCACACTAATGTGTATGGCAATAAAAATGAGCCTTTTGATCAAACCTTACAACACTTAGAATAGATTAATGATTTATTTATGCATTTATTGTTTTCATTAATTATGCCAGTAATTAAGCTAAATTAGACTTAGAGCAATCAGTTAATTAATAAAGCTAAATAGATTAAACACATAAGCAAGATCTCTTCGAGCATAAACATGTATTTTCTTAGTAATCCTAGCAGCATTATTGCTTAGCGTGCCCAATAGCGTAGCTCTTGGTAACCCAACAGTAGGTACATGGGTTCAAGACATGTATGGAAAGTAGAACCAAATGCTTATGTTAGGACTAGTTAGAGACTAGTTAGTTAGTCAAACCAAATTAGTTGTTAAATTACCTCATCTCTCCACTTTAAGCACCAAAGAACATAAAACACAAAACAATAAAAATCATATGCCTCGATTACACTTAACCATACCATGTGCATCACAAGTGTAATTGGGAAAACAACCAATGACCATTAGGGTAAGGTTTACTTCTTAGAAGACTAGTGTACCAGAAGCTATAGAGTCCATGAAATTTGACTGGATCGCATGTGAACACTTCATGATTCATATGGTTGGGCATAGGGGTGCCTTGCCTCTCATCATTAGCGTCGTTGTCAATGATTCTTTTTGTTGAAACATGCGCTATCTAGGATTAGTGAATATTATTAGTATCATTGGATGAACCCCAAGGTCAACATCATTCTCAAATTATATAATTACAAAAGCACACTAATAATTTTATTTATTTTGTAAAATGTTTTCTTCTTCTCATAGGCATGATGATGTCAAACCACTGGTCCCACAAGAGTGCAAAGTGATATATACTCATCAAGATGAGTATGTGCCTAACGTCACCTTCATCCTACATCAATATGAGTAATTGCAATGTCATGATATGGAAGGCAACATTATAATGCCTCCCGATCAATCTATGCCCGTGATGCTGCTTTAAACTCTTAAGAAGTTAGGCATCCAAGATCTTCAAGAGGAATACGTTGTGCATGACTACGATTATCAGGACTACCATTCCATTGAAGCACAACATCAGCGAGATCGACACCAAGAGAAGCATCATGAGGCTATGAAGGGGAAACGATTTACTAATCCATTATTCCTATTGAATCAAGATGACAAGGATCCTCCCTCTAAGGCATCTCAACATCAAAATTCTCCATCACTTGTTACTGATTACGGGGGTGTGGCCCTAAACCTACGGTCCATGATCAATAATCTAAGGTCAAAAAAAGATGGCAATCAAGGAAAGGAATTGGACAAGCATCAAGATGATAAGAAAATTGACAAATGTAGCTGTGATAACCGAAGGGAAATTCTCAAACACCCTGGTGATGGTAGTCTTCCTCCCTCTTTATCCTCTTCATTTGCTTTTTCTTCTTCCTCTTCATCTAGTTCTAAAAGATGCAATAGAAAGAATAACCATGATAGATGTGCTCAACAGGACAACAACACTAATCACCAAGTCTGTAATGAATGAAGGGGTAATAGAGGACATCATCGATGACAATGCAATAATGATGATGATGAGCCTTTATTGGCAACTCGAAGCATGCTTAACATTGCATAGGTAGTTAAGATTCCTACTAGGCATGTGAAAGATAGTTGGATCCAGTGCTTAGACATGAACAATATCCCAAGATTTGAGGGGGATATAACTTTCATTTGCAAACACATCTATAAGTTTTTCACAATGTTTGTGCCTTGCAAAACATTGAAAATGATTGGCAAAAGCTTAAGCTCTTTTTCATGACACTCATTAAGAAAGTCGAAAGTCGGTATTAATCCTTAGAGCCAAAATTTATTTACAGATAGAGTACCATGCTAGAACTATTTAATGACAAATATCAAACACACTCTAGAGTGTCTAATCTAAGAAGGAAAATCTAAGGCTAGAAATAGGGAACACATAAACCCTTGGATGCTGCCATGGGTAGATATTATTCTCTCTTACATCATTTCCCTGGCCATTGTTATTCTCAGAGAGAAACACTCCACCACATCACAGATGGGCTCAAAGTAGAAACTACAAGAACCCTTGGGATTTATGCCCAAGGGAGACTATCTGAACTAAGAGTTCATCAGACCCAAAGGTTGATAGAAAAGATAGCAAAAGAAGAAAGTTAGTTACAAAAAAGGGAAAGTGCATAAGAATATAATAGGAACCCTTCCATCAAGAAAAGGGAGGTCTAATTTTGTGACAAGGAGTCACCACTCAACAAAGTGGTGAACAGGAAAGTCTTGTCTATTCAAAAATCTATTTTTGATATTTTGGCAAAGGTTGATAAACTATGGAACTTTTTGAATGAAAAGTTCCAAACTACTATTAAGATTTCTAAAGAATCCAAAGAGTGGAATAGTGATCGTGATTGCAACAGATGGAAAAAAGCTAAATGTGCCTACCAGAGAGATAAGGAAAAAGCTACTACAGTAGAAGAAGTTATGGAGACAAACTTTGATGATGATGGTGGATGTGACATTTGTTAATATGGCCATCCTAAGGGATGTTGCCCTATGATGTCATACTTACAAGAGTCTGGGGTGTACACATTGAATCTGTAACTAGTAAGGAGGAAAACACCCAAATGATTACCTTACCCTCAAGGCAATCCAAGGTAGTTCCACCAGCAATAATAAGCTTACTATACAAGTGGAGCTCCACCACAACCGTATGAGAAATACCAATAATGGCACCAACCACAATCATGGGGAATGCCACCACCAAGACAACGGTACCCTTACAGGCAACTAGATCCATACGAGTGCTATGTTTAGCAACCTATTTCTTCACGAAGCTTTGCAAGCCATGCCTCATTCTAGTGTCACTATTACCCTCTAGAGTACCATCAAACTCATTCACCATATACTCGAGGGAAGCACTTATATCCATATCATCCTCCAAATGCATCTACACACATCCCTCCATCCTCAACCCAATTACCTCCTGCTTCATCCATGTATGGTGAAATTCCCCCATAGCCATAGCAACAAAATGCTATAAGGGATATACATTTACACTAGCCTTCTAGCTGAGTAGTTTGAAAAATTATTCCAAGAAATGACCATTTTTTAACCCAACAATCCTCCCAAACCCTCACAACCTTATGCGGCTAGTTGCCCTACATCTCCAGCACCCTCATCCTCTACATCAAACACATTCATGAGTCCTTCAAACCAAACATTGCCTCAAATCTGCACTATGATATTAACCCATGTTTTTTCCAATTGGATCAAGGCTGGTAACCTTCCCATGAAGAGATCTAACCTAGTAAGTCCTCTTATTTACTTGCAAATAACTAGACATGAGCCATGCAAGGCTCTTCTTGATTTTGGTTCCAAAATCAATCTCATCTCCTATGACACGTACAAGGCCTAGAACCTACCACCTCTCAAGAAGACCAATATCCATTTGGAATTAGTAGACCAATCAATCATTATCCCTTTAGGATTAGTGAAGGACATCATGACCACAGTTTGTGGGTAGATCTATCCTATTAATTTTCTAGTGATTAAGGTAGAAAACTACAAGGGTGATTTCCCCATCATTATGGGAAGGGCTTGGTTAAGCACAGTTGATGCACGAATGGACATTAGGGTCCACTCCTTGGAAATCTCCAAGAAAAATGAATTTGAACAACTAGAGAACAAGCATGTTCCATACATGTTGTATAGCAATAATAGGTGCAATTGCATGCAAAAACTTTGATCCATCAAAAGTAAATACATTAAAGCATGTAATCAGTGTGCACATGAAACAGATATTCAAAGGTGCTTGTACACAGTAGCCACAAAGTATGGTAGTATGGTGCTGAGAAAGTACCATACTACCAAGCACCTTTGAGAAAGTCCAATTCATTTCCTATAATGACTAATGCTTGACACAACAGTTGTTATGCCACAAAGTACTAATGGTAGTGGTGTACGAGCTCAAAAAGTTCAAGCACTATGTACTTGGCTACAAAGTATTTGTGCATGCAAATCATAGTGCCATTCCCTTCCTAATGAATAAGCCAACAATGATCACCTATATCATACGGTGGCTCATGATCTTGTAAGAATTTGATCTCACAATGGTAGATCAGAAAGGGATTAAGAATGTGATCACTAACCACCTCTCTTGGTTAAGATGGAATAATAAAAAGAAGGAGAGTCTGCTCTCTAATCAATTTCTAGATGAACTTCTCTTTATAAGAGCAATAAATGACCAAGTTCCCACTAAATCAAAGTGGTATGATGGAATTCTTACTTACCTTCTCACTTAAGAGATGTCATAACATCTAGACTTTAGGAAGAAACAATAGTTTCTTCATCAGGAAAAATACTTCATGGAAATCAATGGATACCTTTATAAGATGTGTGTCAATGGCCTAATTCATCAATGTGTCCCTGATGTGGATCAACTGTGCATTCTTCAGGATGCTCACGAAAGCCCTTACAAAGGCTACTATGCAAGGAGGTGCATGGCCATAAAAATCTTGATGGCAAGATACTATTGGCCTACAATCTTCAAGGATGTCCACCAATTTATTCGATCTTGTAAACATTGTTAAAGAGATCGTGGGATGATCGCATGAATGGAGGATCCTCAATAGTGGATTCAATCACTAGAGCCCTTTAACATATGGGGCATAGACTTCATGGGTCGTATTAGACCCATGTCTAATGAAAAGGCATATATCATCATAGCAATCAACTACTACATCAAATGGGCAGAAACAATAGCCATCACCAATTGTACATCATCCACTGCTACTAGATTTATATAACAAAATGCTATAAATAGGTTTGGGATGCCATGTGCACTAATTTTTGATAATGGAACTCATTTTATAGTTACCACTTTTTAAAAACTCATGCAACACTTGGAAGTCAAACATAAATTAACAACACCCTATCACCCCCATAAGCCAACAGTCAGGCAAAGGTAACTAACAAGGAGATCACAAAGATCCTAACAAGGACCATAAGCAAATATAGAATAGACTAGAGCACAAAACTCAACAATGCCCTTTGGGCTCATCACTCAACATGAAAACTCCCTATTGGCTACTCTCCATATGAGTTGGTGTATGGGAAACTTTCAATGCTCCCAATTCAATCCAAGCTCTGTACACTCTCAATAGTCTATGATCCAAACCTTGACCTAAGCCTAGCACAGAAAGAAAGATTGATCAACCTAAATGTGCTAGATGAAAATCGATTAGTGGCTCTATCTTTGAATGAAGTGCACAAAGCATTCAACAAGCAACGTCATGACCTTAGAATATGAAAAGTAAAATTTCAACTAGGAGATAAGGTTCTCTACTATAACCCCACAAATGTATCCCAAAAAATAAAATTCCAAACATTGTGGAAGGGACCTTATATAATTGACAAAATCTTTCCCTTTGGGGCCATGTTAATCTACAAACCTGAGAGCCCAAATAAAAAATAATTGGTCAACATCTAATAAGTAAATCCTTTCCATGAGCCAAGGAAAGCTAATACAAAAAATATCTCAATGGATGAACAACCACACTTAATTTTTCAAATCTCCTCCTTTCAACTCAATCATGGAGGAGATGGCCATCCATGCTAACCATATACATGGCTCCTCAATTTTTCTATTTTTTGTTTTACACATTTTTGTCTTTGCAATTTATTTCTTTTACATTGTTTTTATTTTAAATCTTTTTCCTATTTTACATCTTTTTTTACACCATCATTAGTATGTTTACATCTTTCTTGAATATTTTACACTTTTTTATATATTTTACTTTGTTTTGTTTAAGTGTGATTTTCAAACTTTTGCTAATAAACATGCATTATGCCAATAGGACACAGTGGTGTTGTAGCTATTACTAATGGTGGTTTGTGCTTTATGTTTTGTTTGCTAATGTTTGGTTTCTAGTTTTCAATTTTTGTGCCAATGGCTAAGTCATGGTTTATTTTTCATGGAACAAGCAGTGAGTCCACAACATCCATCCATTCACAAACTCTATGGTTTTCCTTGTTTAGGAAGTTTGAGGTCCCTTTTATTAAATAAACCTTTAATAAATTTTTTACCTTAGTAGTTTCCAAAATTGGAAAAGATTCAAAGGTTTGAATAGGGTGTGACTTCAAGGGAACTCAATACTCTTTGTACTCTTCTACTTACTTGAGTGCTTGAGAATTTTCTTGGACTCCTTACTATTCCCTATCCACTAATAAGAGGAAGTCAAATAATGTCTTTGCATGGTGTGGTTTCCATCCAAAAATAAAAAAGACAAAAATAAAGAAAAAAACAAAACAAAACAAACAAACAAACAAAAACATTATGGGAATTCAAAGCATACCACTTAGAAAAATAAATGGGCTACAAGCACTAGTTATGGAATTAGAGAGACATGTTATCCATGTTTGAAGGTCCCCTCTAATTAAATCCCTCTCTCACTTCATATTTCTCTTTCTCTCTATTATGGAATGGTGGTTATTCTATGGGAACACTCTTGTATCTTAAGGGGGTGGATCAGTCTTGGAGTGGTGATGTGAAGTCACTGAAAGAGGTTGGTTTTGGTCTAGACTAGGGATGGATCTTCTTAGGTCATTTTTAAATACAATTTCCACAAATAACTTCCTATAACCTCACTTTGGGATTCCATTCCAACTTCTCCACCATCCATCTCTAGTAATCATAACTCACCTCACTACCAAAGTCCATGTTCTTGATTCTATGTCTTGGTCTAACGTACTTGAATTCTTAAGTAGAATCTTTTGGGTTTTGATCCTTAACTTCCATCAACCATTAATCACCTATGGGGCCATTGAATCCTTAGGTTGAGGTTATGCAATGGCAAACAAGGCATGTGCCTACTATGGGGAGGATCCACTTGCATATCTCTTGGTTGGGTTCGTTAAGTACCTTATCCTTAGACATTCTTGCAATCACAATCTTTTGTACACCCATCTTATGCATCACACCATGTGCTCCTTTACATATTTTGTTCATTAAACACATTCTCAGATGATCTTTTAATTTTTGAGCTTTCAAAGGCCTTCTTTAATGATTTTATCATATTCTTGGCTTTTCTAGGATTCCATGGACCCCAAATTCACTGAAAAATTCTTTATATTTTTCAAGATATTCAAATTTCAAATTTTTTTTGACAAGTTCCGTATACAGGGCCCTATCAATGTAAGGGGAAAACTCTATAAATATGCACAACCCCACTTGTATATTTTTATATTTTCTCACAAATGCCAAGGGACATTTTCAAATTTTCAAAGCCCATAACTTCCTAACCATTTATCCAAATCACTCCATTCTTTGACCCTACAGCTACTAGAGGCAAGCTCTTCATCATGGGGGGCAACAAATGTGCCAATTTTTGATAAAAATGTTTTCACCATTTTTCTAACTTCCACATAGGTTTAATGAAGAAATCAATTGTTAAACACCAAATTACAAGAGTTAAACCTTTCCAATAAGCTCCAATAACATTAACAATATATAATTAATAAAATAATCAATCTACCATGGTCCAACTTTGGCCAAAGTGGAACTAACTAATGCAAGAAGGCATTCAAATATTTAAAGTTATACATTATATCTACTAATCCATGGATGTGTTGTGACCATAGATGGCACCAAAAGGAAAGCACACATAGGAAGTAGGACCATCTTAACTAAGGGAGAAATGGCCTAGAATAGGAAGGGGCCAAGAATAGGCCCAAGAAGAATCCCTTATGAAACACCACAAAATTTTGAGCTTAGTACTTCTTCAACAAGAATCGAACTAAGTTATGATGCTCCCCGGCATGACTAAAGTTTGAGGGCCCCACAGACAGTTTCAAGCAGAGTCAAACTCAACAAGGAGCAGTTCCCTGGGATCCACAAACGACCACAACAACATCTGCTAACAAACATGGCAGCTTCGAAGCTCAAGATACTTAGTCCTCACTAAGTATACATTCACAGCGTATACATCCAGTCTATACACCTAGTGTACATGCCTAGCATACACGCCTCACATGTACCCTCAGCATGTATGATCGACGTATACGCCTGGCATGCAACCCCCGAAGACGGCATGGAAGCAGCACTTCAGAGCATCAACTCACACGAACAGAGTAGTTATCAGGTGCTGAAATCATGCATTCTGGAGTTCATATGCTAAGTACGCAACATATACGCCCAGTGTATATGCCCGGCAGATGCAGCATCTACGCCCAGCGTATACGCCTAGCAAATACAACGTGTATGCCCGGCGTATACGCCTGGCATGTATAAAGTGTACGCCCAGTCTGCACAATGCACACCAATCAAAACTCTCCAGAACCATGTCAAATCAAGGTCAACCAAGTTGAAGGTCTACAGGCAGCATCCTCATGGCATCCAAATTCAAATCCGAAGGTCGAACGACTTCTTTTGATTTGATCAAGTCTGTACGCCAGTGTACAGCAGTAGACGCTGGCGTGCGGCACACTGTACACTTGTAAAATTTCATTCTTTTGCACTCGGTCAATGCGCCACATGTCACCCAACCTGAAAGTCCAACACTCTGCAGCCAATCATCCCCTCTCAGACCCACGCCTAACGTAAAAACTCGTATAAAAACCCCAATTTTTCACTAGACAAGGGTGGGCAATTTTTGAGCAAAAACCAAAGAAAAACAAAGAAACGAAGATGCTAAGAAACCAGAGCTAAAACCCTAAACACTGGACCTTGACTCTACACGCTGAGCATAAAGCCTTTACACTGTGCCTACAGTTGAACCTAGCACACAATCACCCCTGCATCCACCGGAGCTATTTGTCTGCCTTGTGTCAAAGTCACAACTGCATTAGACCAGTGCATTGTAACATTCATTTCGCAATAATATTGCTACATTTATTTGCTAAAATTTGTTACAATTTTTCATTCATTGTTCTATGTTTACTGCTTACGCTCCTGTACGTTTACGCTCCATTTTACATTCGTTACGCCGTTTATGTATAACCCAGCGTACAGTATATCGGTGTACATTCGGTGAAATCCTTGCCTGATCCACGTGCGGACCACTCAAGGTACTCTACCTTCATGAATTCTAGCTTTCCCTCAAGTGAAAGTAGGGTCTTCTGTGCTTGTCCAGGGATCTCCAAGTTTCTATTTCATTCCAACTGGATATCGACGATTTTGGACGGTACACCTTACAACCCACACCATAGGTCCTCTTAGGAAAGAGGCCAAAATGGAATCCATCTGATAGATTCCAAAACAAGCAACAGCAACAAAACACTCCCATTAGGATGATGCATCAACATAATAAGAAAATCTCGAGGTGATCTTAATAGAAGCTTTCTTGAATAAAATCATATTGCAAGAGGTCCAAAAGTAGTGCTCCAAGAGTTAAACTTTGGCCCTTTCCTAGACCAAGCACCAATAGAAGTGCAAGACCAATTGAAGGCCTCTCCCATGTGACCAATCATCACTTCCACTAGGGAGTGGTACATGTGAGAGACATTTTTATTTTGGAATAATAGGAAAGCCAGTTCAATGATCAAAATCAAGGACATCTTAGTGTCCTACTCAATGCAAGCCATTGCACAAGTGCTTGGGTTGCCTGAAACAAAAGCAAGCCTACTAAGATCCCAATGCATACAAATCCCAACATCAAGAAAGAATGGATGCAACGATGCTATAGTGTTAACCACAAGGAGTTTAGCATGCTCACACTAATAGAGAGAATCCACTATAAGATCATGGCCTTCCACCTCAATCCCATGGTGAGGCCAAAAAAAATCATCACCTTCTATGCCCAAGCATGCACCACTTTTAGTGGGAGATCCCCCATCAACCTTTCATAGCTGATCTATCTAGAGATGAAGAAGCAGTTTAAAGAAAATAAACGTGGAAGGAAGGCACTCCCCTTTCCATGCCTCATTAGAAAACTTAGTTAGAGGGGAGGAATAGTTTGTTACACCAATGATGTTATCAGGCATGTCCCGAGCACCAAGTAGGTGGAAATGATGAAAGACAAGACACCTACAATAACTATTCAAGAAGAGGAGTGGCAACCACCACCTCCACCTGCCACTCAAACAACCATGCCAAAATTCGCTGCAACTCCCCAATGACTGCACAATACTAGGAATGGGTCTTAAGTGAAAAAGAGCAATGAGCAAGCACAAGTGGTGAGGACCCATCCATGTATATACTAGCAATGAGTCACCTAAATGAGGTGGCCTAAACAATCAACTTGATGGGTGAAGGTGAATCCATTTTCTCACCCAAATAATGTAGTTTCCCACAAGGCCAAATCCAAGCACCAGAGAGGTCACAGTATCTCTCACAAAACAATAGTCACTCCCAGAAATCTATTGAAGTACTATGACCTTCTCAATGTGCTTGGATGAGGGTGAGGGGGCAACTATATTAGTGATGTAGCACTAAGGGCAAGAGATAGCAACAAAAGTGGTTGCTAACCATATTGCCGAAATGCTCAACATACCTATAGCATCGATACCATACATCACTACACTCACAGATGTGCAGATGTCTACAAGACCCACAAGTGATCGAAAAAATACAGCATAGCATGAAGAACTATTGGACTAATTGGTGGAAATCAAACAACCGCATCTGGATTTCTTTAACCTTATAAACAATATTACTACAACCTAGTTAGAGTTGCTAGAGTCAAGGGGCAAGAATATCATCTTGGAGGAACAAATTGAAATAACCATAGAGCTAAATAAACACTTGGGTGCTGAAGTTGCCAAATTAAGAGCCCAGATTGTCAACCCCACATTTCTCAACCTAGCATTGATAAGAGATGAAGCTATTAAATAACTTTATACTAAACTAAAAGGGGTTGAGGATGTAATGAAGATGGTAGTGTTCTACCAATCCTTGGTAGAGGCCACATAGCATAAGATTTAGAAGGCCTTAGATCAGACCCATCAAGAGAATGTACAGTTGACCATAGAGAACCATCACCTTCATGCCACCAAAGGATGTGCTATCCAATTTTATGTAGTCATGTCATGGTGTTCAATATTGTTTCATGAACACCACCATTTTTTATAATGTGTTGATTTGTACAATTAGGCACTTAGTTTTGTCAAGTCAGTTTGTTTTGTTAAGAGTCAGTCAATAATCCCATACCTTCCCAATTTTGTTATGTAACTCGAGGATGAGTTTTCATTCATTCATGGGAGTATGATGAGCATTATAGTGTCATATCAATGGATCCCAATTAAAGTAGCCTCGTCAACATGGCCCCATTTACATGGTGTTGCCCTATTGATGGGGCTACATCAACATAGTCCTATAGCAAAAACTATAAATACAAGCTCACAACCATGTTTATGGATATTATTCAAGTCATAGTAGTAGCAAAGCTCTTATAGTTTGTCCATTTAAAAGTTATAATATTTCTCTAATGTCCACAACAAGAGTCAAAAAGTGTATGGATCTTTATTCAAGCACTATTGTACCTAAACCACACCAATGTGTATAGCAATAGAGATGACCCTTTTGATCAAACCTTGCAGCACTTAGAATAGATTAATGATTTATTTATGCATTTGTTTTTTTTTTCATTAATTATGCTAGTAATTAAGCTAAATTATACTTTGACCATTCAATTAATTAATTAAGATAAATAAATTAAACACATAAGTATGACCACTTCAAGCGTAAACATGTATTTGCTTGGTAATGTCAGTAGTGTTATTGCTTGGTGTGCCCAATAGTGTAGTGCTTGGTAACCCAGCAATGGATACATGGGTTCAAAACATGTACAAAAAGTGGGACTACATGCTTATGTTAGGACTAGTTAGAGGCTAGTTAGTTAGATAAACCAAATTATTTGTTAAATTACTTCATCTCTCTACTTTAAGCACCAAAGAACATAAAACTCAAAACAATAAAAATCATATGCCTCGATTACACATAACCATATCATGTGCGTCACAAGTGTAATTGGAAAAACAACCAACAACCATTAGGACAAGGTTTACTTCCTAGAAGACTAGTGTACTAGAAACTATAGAGTCCACGAAATTTGACCAATTCATGCATGAACGCTTTGTGATTCGTATGGTTAGGAGTAGGGGTATCTCACTGCTCATCACATATGCAAGACAAACAATCCAATGATGTCTTAAGCTTAACAAATATCCATCTTCAAATAATGATTTAAGCAATGGAAAGATGAAAAAATAATCTCAAGAACTTTGATACTTAGATCTTATTATCTTAACATAATTTGGGGTACTTAATTGTTATTAGGGCTAGTTCAAAGTATTACATAAAACTTGAATTTTTATTGTTGGTCAAAATCCTCTTACACTCATATCTAAATGTCCTAATTTTGAATATCAACTCCTATGTCTACATATTATGTTCTACTTAATAATGAGTTAGGCATGTGCATTAATGAAATAACCTTAAAACCAAACTTTGTTACCAAGATGGCATAGACATTTATTTTTTTAAAAAAAATCATGGTTTAGGAGGAAAAACTAAAGATGAAAATATACTTGTGAAACCTTTAGAGTGATGAAAAAGCTCTTGAAAAATAATAAAAATTACAAGAAAAGAAAGAAAATGTATACTCTTATAGAACTTGTAATACATTTAAAAGTGTCATGTATGAAAGTGCAAATACAAGGTTCCTTTCTAGGTTTATGTTAAGCTCTTATATTTCTCTTATTTCTAAGGAATAGGAATATGGATGTAATAAAGAAAGGTTGAGAATCTCCTTCTCTAACAATCTCCAATGGAACAAGATGGGACATGCAAGGTCTACCATGATAACTTCCTCTCCTATTGTTACTTCTTGATGTAGTTGTAATTGCATGAGAATTACCAGCTCCTAAAATGACTTATAGTGCCATTTCCACTATATCATGTACAAGAATACGAATTTTCTTGTAATGGATGGATAAGGATAGTATTCATTAATTTTTTCCTTAAACTATTTTTAACTTTCCTCATGCAAACTAAAGGGGATTTTTCTTTAGCTACCACATGGAATTCCAAAAATATTACCCTATCAAGTATTGCATAAATTATATTGCACAATATGTTTCAGTAACTAATAGTTTCTTCAATAAAGAAATACCTATGAACATTTTTGTTCCTTTACATTGTTATTAATTCTTCACTTACTACCTTGTTCATGTATAAAATAAACATCATTGTTTTATGTGGTTCTAAAAGCGATGTTGTGAAG
This sequence comes from Gnetum montanum, assembly GCA_015680685.1. Classification (NCBI taxonomy): domain Eukaryota; kingdom Viridiplantae; phylum Streptophyta; class Gnetopsida; order Gnetales; family Gnetaceae; genus Gnetum; species Gnetum montanum. The sequence continues at coordinate 16,930 of MNCI01017103.1, read as the reverse complement.
ACATCATAATAAGAATGCTAAAGTAAAGTAAAACTAGTAACATAGTTTAGGGCACAATCACTACCATCATCATCGTCGTTGTCGTCATCATACTAGCCTTATTCTAACAAAATGGGGTTGTCTACATGAGTTCTTTTTCACCATTCGCCTTTGTGAAGAGCTAGATTCTTGTTTATTTGTAGTTGGTATAGTCACTACCTTAAAAAGACAAAAAAAAAGTAGATCTTGACTAATAAGAAATAATTCTAAAGAAATTACTAAGTTAAAAACTTAAGAAATTACTCCTCAGAACCTTAACTATTAAGATGTTAAAAGTAAAAGACATTGAAAAGCTATATAAATATGAAAAAGGAGAAAAAAGTTTAACTAAAGTATAATGATAATAATATAGCTAAAACATATTAAGCTCTACAACATTGGCTACAAATTGATAGAAGTGTTTGGATTACATTTGGATTAACTTTACTACAATGATGCTTGATGTTGCAAGAAGCCTTTAAATGAGTGACATAGTATTCCCCTTTACTCAGGGATGACTTTCCTTTGCAAAAGTCCTAAAGTAATCTTACTTGGTAGAATCAAATAAGGAATAATTGAAGGAAAAAATGGAGTTCTATGCAAAACACATTGACAAGGGATTCAAGGTCTCTATTCATAGAAGACTCTTAAGAATCAGCAAGGAAAAATGATTTTAGAATGTATTTGTATGAATATTTTTGAGGATGGCTTCAAGATTCTAAGACATGCAAGTGTTTGCGTAGGTGACTTATCCAAAAATGATAATTAAGCTTGCATCTATCCATGGGAGCATGTACTTCTTTGAATTTATTAAAGAGATTGACATGCATGGAATAGAAACCATGATGGAAAACTAGATAGTGAAGTAAAAGCCAAGTCTTCTCTCAGTGCAAAAAAAAAAGAGAAAAAACTATGAATTATAAATACTTTAAAAAAATTTGCAATGTAGGCATGGTTTTTTAGACTGTATGTTACATTAAAAATTATCTATATATACAACATGTTAGCCTATTTTTTCTCATTCAAATTTTTGACCAAGTGAATTTTTTGCCAGTGAGCATCCAGAGCCTTCAAATTGCAATTTCTCTACCATATTAAGCCTAATTTCATTCATTCCTTTATTGTTGCATCCCTAGAGTTGCAATCTTGTCATGAGAAAAGAAGACGCTGAAAAATCTTAAAATGTTTATAATATCCTTAAAATTAATCTCAAAATAAAATATGATGAATAAGAATCCTTATAATATTGGGATCATTAGATATTAGTTTTCAAGTAGTTTTCTAATAGGAGTTTACTTATGCAAGATCACAAAATAATTTATTGCATAAAAATTTAAAATAATTGTAGCACTGAATTCTAAAAAATAGGGATATTCATTGATGAATAATTTTTTTAGTCAATTACATTGATGCAACAATGTCAATGTAGTGTCTACTACAGTGACACATTTGCATTGATGCAATGCTAATAAATAATTATATGCATGCAATACCAACCACATTTATGACACATTTCTATCATTCATTATAACAAACCTTTGTTAGTTTGTTTTCCTAGTAGTTAGAATAGTCAAAAAATGCCTCATAGCATGAAGTTAAATTAATTGATAGAATCTTATTTAAGTGATCATGTACCTATATACATTTTCATGATGACAAGAAGATTGAGATTGATTTACCTTTATTGTAGCATTTTGACTTAGTTTAATATTTCTTTGCTTGTAATTTAATTTCCTTGTCCATTTAATTCTTACATGCTAGTTAATCATTTACATTTAGATGCACATAAATTATGTGAAATGATTACAACCAATTTCAAACATAAGCTCATTAATGTTTGTAATCCTAGAAGCATGCCACTTGATATGTCTAGCAATGAACAATTGGTAACTTAGCAATGCTAGTGAGAGTTTAAAATGTGTATGGTAAGTTAGGAATGAATGTTCATTACTTAGGCTAGATTAGATTTTCTATTTCTATGTACTTAGATTAATTTAGATTAAATTTTAATATTTTAATATACACCTTAGTTATACTTAACCATATGCACTAAGAGCTACACAAGTATAACTAGGAAGACAACAACTTGCGATCGCTTTTAATTGTCTAGGTACCACACTCATCTAGTCCACATAATATTATTAGGTCATGTGTGAACATTTGTGATTTATATGGTTCGACATAGGGACTACTCTACCACTTATCATTAGAATCATAGCATAGTCGAAAGCTCTTGCAAAAATGCAAGGAGGTTACAATAATCTCATTCAAAGAATGAGTGCACAAAAGGAGGGGGGTTGATTCCTTAGGGCCTATCATGTAATTGAGAAACACTCTTGCTTAACAAATCTACTTATTTGACACTATTCCAACAAAGACTCACTGGAGCATCACCAAGAACTAGTGCTAGTGATCTAAGTTATCATTATCATTCATGATCATTTTTACAAGCTTAATGATTTAAACCTTTACAAATATTATTATTATTTTATCTTAGACACACATAATAATTGAAAATGTCTTGTTTTCATAGGGCAAATTCTCCACCCATTGATGATTCTACTAGAAAAAATGAAAAAACAACTAGGAGTAAGGATGATGTGTCCTAGCAAGTAAAGATAGTCTACTAGTATTCAAATATTTATTATCCAGACTCTACCTTTATAACCAAGATGATCAAATGAGATGGAAAGAACTAGAAGACAACATAGTATTATCACTTGATTGTTTAGTCCCATCAATGCTTATGATAGCATTAATGAAGTTTGAACTAAGACAACTACCATGGATTACAAGGTAGAAAATAAAATGTTTAAGTCATACTAGTCTATCAAAGTCCAATGCAAAAGAGATCATTTCATGGAAGCATGTCATGAAGTTGTGATGACACATCATATGTCCTATGCCGAAAAGTTTAAGTCTAGTATACCTCTTATCTTAGGATTAATGAACATTGTATTAGTTAGCTAGTGATGCATAAATTTTAGATGTACCAACACCGAGGGAGAAAACTCGTTTGAGCAAATTATTGCCTAGGTGTCTCCCATATGGGTACAGTAACCCAAGAATAGTTTTAGCTGGAGAGGGTTATGTGGCCTATTGAAAATAGTAAAAAAAAATAGGAATTCTAATTAGAATAAGTGTTTTGAATTCAAGAATACAAAAGGTAACCAAAATAAATTTTCCCTACTTCCTAGCTATTGCTGTTGTTTACCATCAGTCCATTGCAGATGTTGCCATAGCCAACACTACTTGTAGCCATCGAAGGAGGGAGAAAGAGAGAAGAGGCTAGATGAAGGGGCCCATTGACACATCTCTAATGCATAGATAGAACATGCCCTATCGCCAACATGAGAGAGGGAAATTTTTCCCTATTTGGAGAACCCTACCATGGATGCACCACCCACCAAAAAAAGAAAAAAAAACTATAGAACTTGTACTTACAACTGCTACAAAACCACAACACACACACACACAGAGCTGCCAAATCCCACTATCATGTGCTAGCAGACACATTGTTATCTCTTGTTCTACATCTACCACCATCATAGGCCTACAACAAAATAGGAAAAGAAAATTACTACCTCTTGATTTCTTGTTGAGATTTTTAACCATCAACCATATAGCTCTACCACTACTGACTATTGTTGGTTTGTTGCCAAGAACAAAGAAATAGGATTGCAGAACCCACCTACCGTGCCTACCATCCATATGCATCAACTATACCACTATCACCTAAGAAAAATAGGAGAAGAGAGAAAAAAAATCACCATCCACTAGTTTCTCAACCCTTGGAGACCCCCTTTCCCATTTTTATGCACCTCAATGGAGAGATATCTAGCTATCCAAGAACAGAGTCTAATTTGTTAAGGAGGCCCTTGCTCCCTATTGTAATCATATCTAAAAATAATTAGATCTGAAAACAAATTACAAATGCTCTAAAGAAATTATTAGAATCCTACAGGTCTGAATAATCATTAGAGGCAAAATATTGCACTATAGCAGGTTAAGAAACACTATAAATCACTCTCAAAATGTTCTAAACTCTAGCAAATATTTGCTGTGATAACAAAATGAAAGCATAATGAAAATAGTAAAAATAGCACAAGAACACAGAGAGTTATGAGGTTCAGGCCCTTTTTACCCTACTTCCACAACAATGTTGATTTGCCTTCTATTCTTCTCAAATCTTCATGACATAAGTCATCCTTGTAACTTTTCCAAACACCCAATATCTTATTCCAACATATCTCAAATCAACACCAACAAGACTCACATCTCTAAGGTAAAACCTTGATACAAAGCTTTCACTTCAAAAGAACACACTAAAGGCTACCCCAAGCCTTCTATTTATGAAGAAACATGAGGACCAAACCCCAATCCTAATACATGTGGGATAAAACACATCCCCACATCAAATGCAACGTAAAAGCAAATATAAAAATTAATGAACTTGTCTTCATTTTTCCAACAAACTCCCCCTTGAAGACAAATCTAACTAGCCTTTAAGAGATGTGCACTTCTGATTAAGCTTCAGTTATCCCAAGCTTCTTACAGAAAAATTTTTTTCAGCTATCACTAGTTTTGTTAAAGCATCAGCAATGTTGAGCTTCATATGGACCTTTTGAACGTGCACCAAGCCATCCTCTATGATTTCTCTTATGAAGTGGAATCGTACATCTATATGTTTTGTCCTGGCATGAAAGGTAGAATTCTTTGCAAGATGGATTGCACTGAAACTATCACAAAACATAGCATACCTTTGTTGTTTTAATCCAAGAGACTACAAAAATCTCTTCATCCATAACATCTCCTTGCATGCTTCTATGAGAGCTATGTACTCTGCTTCAGTTGTAGATAAAGTTACTAGTGGTTGTAGACGTGACAACCAATTCACTACTGCACCACCAAAAATAAATGTGTACCTTATAGAAGATCATCTTGTATCATGATCAACAGCAAAGTTTTCATCTACAAAACCTTCAATGTGCAAATTAGAATCTCCAAAACATAAGCAATGCGCTTTTGTGCCCTTTAAATATTTTAAAATCCATTTAGCAGCTAACCAGTGATTCCACCCATAGTTGGTCATAAATCTACTAACTACTCTAACGACATAAGAAATATCAAGATGTGTACAAACCATGGCATACATCAATGACCCAATAGCAGAAGTATATGTGATATTTTTAACCTTTTCAAAATCCTCTTTTGACTTTGGACAATCCTTCTTTGATAAATTAAATTGTGCTAAAAAAGGTGTACTTATAGGTTTTGCATCCTCCATGTTGAAATGCTTTAGAACATTTCCAATGTAATCTTTCTGACTCAACCACAGTTTCTTTCTTTTTCTGTCCCTGTAAATATTCATACCAAGAATTTTCTTTACCTATCCTAAATCCTTCATAGCAAATTCTCTGCCCATTTCCAATTTTAAACATTTTATTTCTACTATATCATTTCCAGAAATTAGCATATCATCAACATACAAAAAAAAAACACTGTAAATTTACTTGAAACATCTTCAGAAAAATACACATAGTGTTCTAGGTTGTTTTTATGATAAAATAGCTTGTTCATGAAAGTATCAAACCTTTTATACCACTACCTAGGGGCTTGTTTCAAACCATATAAACTCTTTTTGAGTTTACAAATCAGACCTGAACCTTGCTGTTCTTCATACCCAGCTGGTTGTTTCATGTAAATTTCCTCCTCCAAATCTTCATGGAGGAATGTTGTTTTTATATCAAGTTGTTCCAACTCTAAGTCCATGCAGGCCACCAATGATAGCACTAAATGTATAGAAGAGTGTTTTACTATTGGAGAAAAAATTTGTTGAAAGTCAATATCTAGTTTCTGTGCATAGCCTTTCACCACCAACCTAGCCTTGAAACGTTTTTCCCCATTTGACTCTGATTTAATTCTGTATAGCCACTTGCAATCCAAGGGTTCTCTCCCTTTTGACAATTGAACTAGCTCCCAGGTTTTCTTCTGTTGGAGTGATTCCCATTCATCATTCATAGCTACCTTCCACTTTGTGGCATCAACACATGTCATGGATTCCTTCACTGTTTCTTGTTCACCACTATCATTGTAAAGTACATAATTCAATGAGGGAGAGTACCTGTCAAGAGGTTTGGTAATTCTGGTTAACCTTCAAACCCAATGAGACACATCTGTAGCTTGTTGTTCATCATCTTCTACCTCATTTTCTTATTGTCCTACATTTTCTCCTTGTTCTCCTAAGTTTTCAACTTGCTGCCATGTACTTTAAGCATGTTGTCCAAAGTTTCCAGTTCTAGAAAATCCATGAATTTCATCATTTTCACTTTCNTCCAGTTCTAGAAAATCCATGAATTTCATCATTTTCACTTTCTTAGGCATGCTAAAAGGAGTCCTTATGCTTTCTGAGTCATTTTTGTCCTTGTCTTTCTTTTGCAGCTCACTAAACATCACATTTTCTCTGAATTTAATGTCCCTTGATCTCACTACACATTTCAATTCAAGATCCCACAGTCTGAATCCTAACTCATCTTCTCCATATCTAACAAATATGCAACTTTTAGCCCTATCCTCCAACTTAGTTCTATTTTCCTTTCAAATATGCATAAATGCCTCACATCCAAAAACTCTTAAATGACTATATGAAACATTTTTACCTTTCCAAAAAACTTCTAGAATAGCATTATCAATTGAAGAATGTGAAGACCTATTCACCAAATATGCAGTAGTCATAACTGCCTCTCCCCAAAATGTCTTAGGTAGGCCTGCACCTGAAATCATTGTTCTAGCATGATCCAACAATGTTCTATTGCATCTTTCAGCAACTCCATTTTCCTGTGGTGTACTAGGAGTGGTACGAATGTGCCTAATTCCTTTGATGTTGCAAAAATCAGCAAATACTTTAAAACTGTACTCCCCACCATTATCAGTTTGCAAACATTTTATTTTTAAACCTATTTCATTTTCTATTCTTGTAATAAATGTTTTGAAAACTGAAAACACTTCATCTTTTGATTTTAGCATATAAACCCAAACCTTCCTTATACAATCATCTATGAAAGTCACAAAATAAATAGATCCACCAAGAGAAATGGGAGTCATAGGACCACAAACATTAGAATAAACCAATTCTAACTTATTTTTCTTTCTGCTATCCAAATCCCTACAAAATTTTACTCTCCCAGATTTTCTAACTAAATAGTCTTTACAATTAGTTTGAGCATAAGAAAATACAGGAATAAGAGTTTGATTTTGAAGTACCTTTAAGCTTGACTAGCCAATGTGTCCAAGACATTTATGCTACACTTCAGAATTTTCTGTATCAAAAACTATTGCAATAGAGTTGCATGAATCTACCATCAATATATATAAGCTGCCCTCCTTCTTTCATTTCAGAATAGTTATGATTCCCTTGGAAATCCTCCAATGTCCACCTCCACTACTAAAATTCAAACCTAAATCATCCAGTTGTGGAATTGAAATCAACTTCTTTGTAACTTCAAGAACATTTCTAACATTATCTATTGTCACCTTTGGAATCCCCGCTTGTTATAGACCTATACTTCCAATTCCAAGAACTTTTAAAGCTTTTCCATTAGCAGCATATACAAAACTAGATTCAACTTTATGATAAGATGCAAAATAAGACTTATTTGGAAAAATATGAAAGGAGGCACCTAAGTCAATCAACCAGATGTCACTACTACATCCATCTACCACCATTGTACATTGTTCTTGAATTAGAAAACTAATGTTTTCATCAGCTACATGTACCTCTAATGTTCCTTCTTCTGACTTCTTCTCTTTTCCTTTATTTTTTTGTGCTTTCCATGCAAAGCAATCCTTCTTCAAATGACCTTTCTTCTTGCAATACCAACACTCTCTTGAGTTTGAGTGCTACCATGTGATACTCCTCTGTCCGTGCTTCTCCCCCTACTTGGGAAACGTATCCTACTTCTACCTCTTTCCTCTTCTACATGAACATTTCCAGATCTAGAAGACTCATCTACTCTTCCTTCTAAATCCTAAAGGGTAGACACAACCTGTTCAAATGTCATAGATGAAACACTCATAGAAGTAGTAATAGATGTCACAATTGTAGACTAGGAATTAGGTAAGGATTCTAACAAAGCATAGGATTTAACTAAATCTAGAATAGCAATTTTATATTACTCCAACTTATTCAAATTTCAATCATCTCATCCAAATGATCTTGAAAAGACACATCAAATCTTTTCTTGTATCTAAAACATTTTTGATAAATGTGAAAGGTATTCAAACCTTATACTTTGTCAAACCTATTCTTTAGTGTTTGCCATAGATCATGCGGATCCATATCAAGTTTGATTGAGGCCAAACCCCATTTCTTAGGGTTGGATGAATGAAAGATAATGCCCTAGTCTTAATTTTCCTCCAATCAGCATTTGACATTCCTACTAGTTGAGAGGGTTCTAGGGCCTCTTGGCACTCCTTTTGTGCTAAAACATCCTTCATCAAAATGCTCCAAACATTCCAGTTCTTTCTTACCAATCTTTCTGTTGTTTGTAGCCTCTCCATCTCTTTAAATCTAGCTCCGATACCAACTATTATTATCAGATCTGAAAACAATTAGATCGAAAAACACACTACAAATGCTCTAGAGAAATTATTAGAACCCTACAGATCTAAATAATCATTAGAGGTAAAATATTACACTGTAGCAGGTCAAGAAACACTATAAATCACTCTCAAAATGTTCTAAACTCTGGCAAACATTTGCTATGATAACAAAATGAAAGCAGAATGAAAACAGTAAAAATTGCACAAGAACACAGAGAGTTATGTGGTTCGAGCCCTTTTTACCCTACTTCCACAACAATGCTGATCTACCTTCTATTCATCTCAAATCTTCAAGACACAAGCCATCCTTGTAACTTTTCCAAACACCCAATCTGTTATTCCAACAGATCTCAGATCAACACCAACAAGACTCACATCTCCAAGGTAAAACCTTGATACAAAGCCTTCACTTCAAAAGCACACACTAAAGGCTATCCCAAGCCTTCTATTTATGAAGAAACATGAGGACCAAACCCCAATCCTAATACATGTGGGATAAAACATCAAGCCTCTTATTTATGAGGAAACATGATGACCAAACCTCATTCCTAATACATGTGAGATAAAACACATCCCCACATCAAATGCAACATAAAAGAAAATACAACAATTAATGAAAATACATGTGAGACTGATTGATCCTTTTTCTTCAATCCTTTGCTTTATAGCCTCCTGCTAGTGATATTTCACCTCCTTGTAGGTTGGTCCACCTTCTTGCACATCAATTCACCTCCCCACACATCAATTCATATTTTCACACATTGATTCACCTTCTTGCACATTAGTCCACCTTCTCACATGTTAACATTGCTTGGTGAAATGATATATTATTTTACAGGATCATTTTGTTGATCATGGCCCCATGCAATAGCATGGGCAAGGTTGGCCACAACATCAGCTAGGATGTCGCATCTACAATATCGCATCTATGATATCACATCTATGACATCACATCTATGATATTGCAGGTTGGGATGCTATGTCACAAATACAATATCACAATTACAATAAATCCCTATAAATATAAGTCATCTATCATGTTTATGATACCATTTGGTCAGTAGTGTAGCCAAACTCTTGCAATTTTCTTTCATAATCTTAGCAAATAGTTAGTGAGTGCATATAGCATGGATTTGAGTCAATTGTATGATATCTTATTCAAGTGGAATTATATCTAAACACATTCAATGAATGGAATAGGATCAAGATTAATTCATACCCATTGTAGCACTTTGACTTAGAATAGATTTACTTTTAATCAAATTTACTTTACATGTACTTAATTAATATTTACATTTTCATGCACTTTAATCAATTGGTAGAATGAGTACAATAAATTTTGAGTGTAAACATGTATTCACTTAGTAATTCTAGTAATGCTATTACTTGGTTCATCCAATAGCATAACACTTGGTAATACTAGTAGGGGGTACATGAATTCATGATGTGTATGGGAGGCTAAGAAGAGACACTCATTACTCGTAGAATAGCTTACGATTTATACTTTTATTATTAATTATATTAGTTAAATAATTAATTACCACATTTTCAACCATCTTAGCCATAGCTAGACAACATCAATAATCATATATATCACATTGGACTAAACCATACATGATAAAGCCACCACTAGTCTAAGTGGCAAGACAGTGACCTATGATCAATAATTAATGATCTAGATATCACACTAGTCTCATCAATGAAATTTCATCAAATTGCATGTAAATTTTTATGACCTATATGGTTGGGTATGGGGAACTCTCTCCACTCATCAAGCTCCCAAGGAAAAGAGGGCTAATTTTCTCTTAACATCATAGTCAAAAAAATAATGATATATAATATTAGTTAGGTTGATCACATAAACAAAATCCTCCTCCATTCAATTTAGATGAAATGATAAACCAATGGCTATGCTCAGCCTTGGCTAATAATCAAGGAAGAGGGAGAATTAGAACAAATACCATGAGAACCTAAAGACCTAGGTTTTCTAACAAGTCACAAAAGGATGACAAGTTAGGATGGAAAAGTTCTTCATCATCTTCATAGTCAAGATTTGACAAGAATTAGCATGAACATGGTAGAAAGAGAAATGATAGCCAATCTAGTAGAGGGAATAGAAGGAATAATAATCAAGATGAAGGCAAAGATAATAGGAGGGATAGAGATAGAGAGCAAGATAGATGTTCCAAAATGAAAGAAGGCATAGAAAGTAGCATAGAAGGAGATATGGTCATTACAACAATCATGATTAATGAGATGATTATGATGAATTTCTACTTTTTATAAGAAGTATCATAAATATTAGAAAGGTAATATACATTTCCACCAAGCATCAAAGAGATAGCCTAATTAAAAAGCTAGACATCAACAACATCTTAGAATTTGAAGAAGGCTACAGTGTTGATTCATAACATCATATTCAAGCTTTTCATGATGTTTTCACCTTGTGAAATATAGAGAATAAATGACATAAGCTCAAACTATTTCCTAGAATATTCATAAAGCAAGTTGAAATTTGGTATCGATTATTGAAACCTGAATCTATGAGAAGGTGGAGTATGATGCTAGAACTATTTAATAATACATGCTTCTACTATCTAATTTGAGAAAGAAAATTCAAAATGGATATAGAATAATCATGAATCCTTTGATGCATCTTTGGACAACTATTACTCTCTTTTGCATCAATGACTAGACCATGGTTTTTCTTAAAGGAAGCAATTAAGGCATATCATAGATGAACTTAGGAATAAAATCAAAGAAATCCTTGGGATCTATGCCTAAGGAAAATTATCAAAGATGAAAGCACAATAGATTCAAAAGCTCACTGATCAGACAACAGAAAAAAAATAAAGAGAGTTCAAAAAAGTAGAAGAGTGAAGAGGAATATAATAGAGCCCTATCACTACATAAAAAGGAAATCCATCTATGTGAACAAGAGAAGGAAGCACCATTAGAAATAGTGATTTAGTAGAAAACCTTACTTATCTTAAAATCTATTACTAAAATCTCAACTAAGGTTAAAAAATATCAAATTCCATAGATGAAAAATTTTAGTCATCATTAAAGATTGTGAAGCAAATAATGGAATAAGATAAAACTAAAGACAAGGATAAAAGAAAGAATAAAGACATAGGTAAGGACTATTACTAATAAAAAAGAAAATAAATTATAGTGGTAGAGGTTGTAGATCAAGTTTAGATGATGGTGTTTGTGATGTATGCTAATATGAACCTCCTAAGAATTGTTGCCTTATGATGTCACATCTTTAAGAGTTTAGAGCTTATATCTTAAATCCAAAATTTTTCAAAAGGTAAATGCCTAGAAGGTTTCCTTACCTACAATGCAACTATCAACAGCCCTATCATCAACAATAATATTATCCTAGTGGAGCTCCACCACAACCTCATAATTACTATCAATAACAATGGCAAAACCCACAAAAATGACAAAATCCATAATTATAAGGGATAGCATTACCCAAGTAGTAGTATCCTTATATGTAGTAGGACCCACATGGATACTATCTAGTAGCCTATATCATCAAGTGGATCTAATGCTCAAGATCCTATTCATCACTACAACCCTCCTAAGTTCCACAAACTCAACACTCTACAAACTAAATCTCCATCATACATTTTTCATGCTTATCAATACACCTAAATACATGCTCTAAATTCTTTGCCACCTACTCTACTTATGCAAAGTGAGATTCCTCCATAGCCATAATAAATAAATGCTACTTAACCTATAAATTTGCAAGTATATGATAGTTTAAGTGGTTTTGAATGCAAGTCTTAAAAATTTCCTTTTCTTATACCTTCCAGTTACCTACACTCATGCAAGAATCCATGGCTATAGATTCCACACTAATATCCTTCCATACCTCTTAAGAACTACCTTCAAAAAGCACCAATGTACAAACTATTGTGTTGATCAATTTTGTAACTGATTAGATCAAAGCAAGTAGCATTCCTAGAAAAAGAACAAATCCAAGAAGTCTCTTATGTATTTGCATATTGGAAGGAACACATCATGCAAAGCTTTATTAAACTTAGGTTCTAGGGTGAACTTGACCTCTTAAAAAATGTACAAAGCATGGGATCTACTTCACTAAAAAAAGTACAATATTAGGTTAGAGCTTGATTATTAGTCAATTATTATTTTTTTGGAATAGGTGAAGAATTTTATAACCATCATTGATGAGTGGTCTTATCTAATAAATTTGCTTATGGTCAATGCAGAAAATACTAGGAGAATTTTTTCATCATTATGTGAAGGACATGGCTTAGCATCATTTATGCTAATTTGGAAATCCAAGACCTTTCCTTGAATACCACTAAGAAAACTAAACATGGCATGATGAACATGTAGAAAATTTCATGCATTACATATGAGGATATAGTGTGTAGTTGTGAGCAGAAAGTTCAAACTCTCAACGCAATCATAATAGCATTTCATAACAAATATGAAAAACATGTGTGTCCAAAAACATGTAAATGTAATAGTCACTAAACAAAAAGACACATAGTGGCTAGGAAGGGCCAAACTACCTAAAACACACATGGAACCCCTTACCCAACTTATTGAATTCTATAGTAAGAAAATGATCCAAGTAGTGGGCTCACAAGAAAACATCTTTTCCCTTGGCCTTATGTAAGAAAATAGTGATGAATAAGGAAATTAAAAAATCAAAATTGAAAATAAAAAATAGAAATAGTTGGACCCTTTAAAATAGAAACATCTAATAGCACAACAAGATATGTGTTTCCAAACAATCAAAACCTAGTTATCATTAACATTAAATGGAATAATAAATACAAACATAAATTACTAAATATGAAAACTAGAAACCATACAATGTATGATCTAGAACATAAGTGGTCATTTTTTGAATACTCATACATGACTTTAGTAATGAGGAAGATGGCCCATCTTGAATTAAGAACTAGTAAGTGCATTTTTCACCTTTTTGTTTTACATCATTCTAATGAATTTTCTATTTCTTGATATGTTTTCCATTTCTATATATGTTTCCCATTCTTTTATATACTTTCTATTTTTCATTTGATTCATTTCTTTTATAATGCATATAATTTTCGTATTTTTATTAATAAATTTTCTACTAATTCATAGGAACCAATTGATAATTGAATAAGTGATTTGGAATGATAACCATTATCTTCTAATCATGCACCTTGTCTACTTGAAGTCGTTCATGGTTTCAAGGCTCAAAATTCATGTTTCTTAAAATTTATTGTCATAATGACACACTTCTTAGGTAAACCCCTTCATTCCTCAACCAATTGCCTATTGGAAAAATCAATTTTCAAAATGATGCACTTATTTGACCAACCTATAGATAGGTCAACTAACTTGAGAATCAAAAAGGTTCAGCAATTGATATAGATACACTTTTCAGATTGATCATCCTCCAAATAGATTGACTAACTTCAAGATTCAACAACTGGAAAAGAAATTTTTTAAATCAACTAAGTTGACCATAGTTAACCAAGCCAAGACATTTTTCTACTTTTTTAGGACTCATAAGATAGGTTAACTGCATGAAACATAGGTCAAACTATCAACTTGTTAAGTTAACTGATTGTGGATGAAATAAAAAAATAGAAAGAAGAAACTCAAGGATATTTTTTGTTACATGGCCATGTGGATAAAAGGTTGTCTCAAGATTCATGAAATATTAATCTCTTAATATGAAAGAATCAAAACATACAAGCAAAATTCATATTAGAGACTTTGTTTTTTCCTTTTGTAGGATTTGCAGGATATGTTGACTACATGAAGCATAGGTTGACCAATCATGTATGTTGTTAAAAAAATAAAAAGGAAAAACTCAAGGACATAGCTGTTACATGACCACATGAATAAAAGGTGGCCTCACTATTTGTGAAATATAAATCTCTTGACAAGAAAGAATAAATACATGTAAGCGTAGTTCATATTAGAGAAGCCATTGATGAAGAGGTTCTAGTAATCCATACAAGATCCTTATTGTATAACTATTTCATTGGCTATCTTGTTTCTCTATTCCTCTTTTTGTTTCATGTGCATTAAATCATAATTCTATGATCTCTTGAGATCTGAGTTGTACCATTCAATACTCTTAAAAAATTCCTTGATTTCTATGTGAAAAAGAGCTCACCTTGATACATGAGGAAGACTAGCAACCTGTAAACTAGTATTGAAGGCTTTACTTAGAAGAAAAATAGAACTAGGGGAAGATAAGGCTCTTACACCCTTGCGAGTGGACTAGGCCAAAGCCAAACTACTATAAATCTAATGTGTTCATTCCTTGTTTTTCTTTTCATTTTCATTTTGGTTATTTTGTAATTTTGATCTAGGTTTGATCATTGTTCTTGCTTAGAGGTTAATTAATCCATATGAGCTCCTAGTTTTCTTTTATTTACTGAATTACTTAGATTACATGTAATTTTAGTTTATTCTCATAGATCTACTTTATCACCTTTATCATCCTATTCAACATCCTTTCCCACCTTCCCCCAAGATGTCTTCTAATCAACAAATGATATTAAAGCATGGTCTTTCTATTGTGAAAGGAGTAAAACCCTCAAGAGTAAACCCTAGATGGATAGATGTAATGAAGCATCCTCTTATCAGCCTCCCTACTTATATGGAACCCACTATAGTTACTTGAAAAATATAATGCAAATATTTTTATAATCTATAAACTTTGATATTTGGCCTAAAGTTTTTCATGGTTATTTTGATCCTACAAAGATTAATGCTAGCATGAAAAAAGTTAAAGATTAATCTAAATGAACTAATGAGGAGAAGATAGTTCATGTGGCTACTACTAGGGCCATGAATGCATTGTATTGTGCTCTTTCCAAAGAGGAGCATGATCATATCTACATGTTTGAGATTATAAAAGAGATTTGGAATAGTCTATAGATCACTCATAAAAGAACTAGCATTGTCAAAATTGCTAAGGTTTAGATTCTTCTTTTTCAATTCAAAAATCTTGAGATAAAAGAAGATAAATTAATAAAAGAGTATATATATTGAGTTCTTATTCTTGAAAATAGTCTAAGAGGGTTAGGAAAAGACATCAAAGAATCCAAAAAGATGCTAAAAGTTCTCTAATCTTTGTCATAAATGTTTGAATCAAAAGTAACAACTATCCAAGAAGAAAGAGATGTCACTAAGATGTCTTTTGAAGAACTTCTTGGAAGTCTAATTTCTTATGAAATGAGAATTGAAGAGAAGAGAGGAAAACCAACAAAGAAGATTGTTACCTTAAAAAGTGTCAAGAAGGATCAAGAAAATTTAGATGAAGAGCTATCTAATGAAGAAATTATTATTCTAATCAATAATTTCAACATGGCCTTAAAAAATACTTAAAATTGAGCTTTCGCAAGGATAATGATAAATTGCTAAAAGAAAAAGATGTTAACTTACACCAATCCTATGTGTGTCATGGATTTGGTTATGTTCCCTTTAAATGTCCTTCTATAAAAAGAATAAAAGAATCAAAATCAAGTTCTAAAGAAAAGAAAGATCTCACCTATGCTTTGGATGAAGACAAAATTTCTCTAACTAATGGGGAGCGAGTTGAGGATTGTAAACTTATGCTAATGATGGTCCTTGAAGTAGATGATCAACTAAATCTTGAGGATGAAACTAAAAAAATATGAAATATTAATTTCTACTTTTGAAAGATTGCAAAATGTTTATGTTAAGATGAAAAATTAATTACATAAACAAGAAATAAAGTTAGAAGAATTTGCTAAAATTTTAAGTAATGAGATTTGTGAAAAATGTAAAACTTTGGAGCCAAAACTTGAAAAATATGGGATGGAACTAAATTAGAAAGAAGAGTAAGTTAAAAATCTCATAAATGAACTTGAAAAGGCTCAAAGTACTAGTAGTGATCAAGCTAAGAAAGGTACTTGAAAAATTCACAAAGGGAAGAGTCACACTTCAAGTTATAATGAAAAGCTTAAGAAGATTAGTTGATCATACTAAACTTGAATAACATCTAATAGAGCAAGATAGATAGAAACTTCTAACTAGGAATAACTCTTAAGGTATGAAGTAACTACTATAAATTCCAATATCTAATGTCATTATTGCAAAGTTTTCCATCATATAAAATATTAATGTAGTGAACTATGAGATAGGTGATTTTGAAAAGCTAATATGAATAGGTTAAGGTCTCCTAAAACTTCAAAACCAAAGCAGGATGGTTTGGGTTCCAAAACAAGGTAAACACATGGCTTCCATAACTACTATTGTTGTCAAAATCATCGTAAATTTAAGATTCAGAACA
>MNCI01017094.1:0-12907 GCA_015680685.1 Gnetum montanum | reverse complement strand
TTCCATCATGAATGTATCATCATTGATGTCTTCTAGGAAAACACTGTGGATTACTTTCTTTCCTTTGTTTTTCTCATGTATTTTCTTCATGGCAACATCCCTTCTTACTTATGCTTTCATGGGGTGATATGGCTTGGTAATGTGTTTAGTAATATGATATCCTTCTTGTACATGGCCAAGGTTCAACCTCATCAAAGTTTTCTATAGCATTGATGCTGTTGAATGTTTAAGAGGCAAAACTATGTTACCCTACAAATCTCTTCATCTTAGTTGTTCATTCTAATGAAAGATAAATGTGAAGTCAAAATAATATGAATCTATATGAGCATATAAAATTCTAGTTTACATGGGAACACTCCAGTCTTCTTCATCTTGTCTTTTGTCATAGCTCCTTTGAGTTTCTTTAGGAGGTGGTGATTTTTCCTTAAGTTTCGAAGCCATGTTATATGTTTGAGGCTCTTTAGTGTGTGTTTGTATTAAAAGATTAATTAAAAATATGTAGGGTGAACTTTATGATTCTTGATACAACGAACTTTGTAAGATCAATTATTAAGCAAACATTGATACATCCTTAGCAGTGGCACTAATGATAATTAGTAGGGTATCCCAACACTTCACCATACAAGTGATGAGTGCACATGCATGACCAAATCATAATCCATGGATGCATAATCTAAGTATTATAGAAGTTTTTAATTAGTTCATGATCGTTGTCTTTCCACTTCAAGCTAGTGAATTTCAAGTGTATGGTTAAACTCTAAGTAAAGCATATGATATCTTGATGTTGTCAACTCATATTACTCCTAAGTGCACACATAATGAAACTAAGAATAAAGTTTAAATCTAAGTGATAATAGAAATGCAAGTTTATTCTATCCTATGGTAATGAGCATTCATTCCTAGCTTTCCATACACATTTTATGCTCATCTAACTATCACTAGGTTACCAAGTGTTATGCTACTAGGCAAACCAAGCAATAACACTACTAGGATTGCCAAATGATTACACTTATATGCTCAAAACTAGTCATACTCATTTGACCTTACAAGTAAACATGAAAAGTAAAATATTTCAAAAATATAAAGAGCTATAATAAAGTAAGCATATTAAAGAAATTACAATTAAAGTAAGTAAATAAAATAGCTAAGTAAAATAAAGAAACTAAGTGGATGATGCAATGATGATAAGTAATCTTGATCTTTTTTGTCATTCATGACCTGTGCCTAAGTACAACCACTCAAACAAAGATTCTATTCAATTTCTCAACATCACACTATAGGCATTCATACTATTGCTAAGTGTAAACTATGAAAACAAATTGTAAGAGTTTCCCTAAAATTGTAATGAAAGTTTTGCCAATGTGACCAAGTGTCAATATTTATAGGGCCACACAACTTCGAATACATCATATCAATGATGACGTAAGTAGAGTTTTGATATTGTAGATATGATATCATGGCCCATCAAAAAATGGTTTTATTATTAGAGTACATAAACCCCACCCCAATCTTGGTCCAAGCTACCAAATCATCCAATTGATTGTGAAAACCTAAAATTGTATTGAACATGACACCAAATTAAACTGGTTAACCAAATGACAAATTTGGCATGATGATTATAAATTTGTAAACTATGAATCTATAATGTGCGAGAAAGACATCAAATTAACTAGAAACCTTATGAGTGGTATAAATAAGTTATGACCTAGTAAACTTGATGTCTAATTATGAATTGGAAAGAACGAATAATGTAACTCCCCCCACTAGAGTTGTGAAATGGTATGTTAAAATTGTACAAAATGATAAAAATGATAAAATAAGAATGTATGAGGCCTAGATGATGAATAGTCTTGATGGGTCACAATTATTGCATAAATGGTAAAATAGTTCTGATGACCTGGAATTGCTACCTAGATAGTTAACTAGTTGTGATAGCCTAGAAATTATTGCCTAGATAGTGAGATATTTTTTATGACTTAGAATGGCTACTTATATGATGAAATAGTCCTAATGGATCAAAAATTATTGCCTAGATTGTGTAATAGTCTCAATAGCCTAGAAATTGCTACTTAGATGTTGAAATAGTTCTCTTGACAAATTATAACAATGAAACTATAATTAATTTCTAAAAATAAGAACTAAGAATCAATATATTAAAACTAAAACTTTTGAAGCATGTGTCTAATAATGTTGAAGTTTTAGATAATTAATGTATACAGTAGGTATTAAGATAAGATAACTATTTAAACCTTGTAAGTATTACTATTAGGTTTGGTTGTGGTATGATGTGTGGGAATATTATGTTGTGACTAAGTTGATAAATGATTGGACTATTTACTATGATGAGTTATGTGTTTTAATGCTAACTTCTTGTACAGGATGCTTATCCAATAGTATGATGACTTCCAACCCCATGATGCTTGCCTATAAGTCCATTAGGAAGCTTTTATGGTTTTCTTTTACTTAGTTAATTAGTGATGAGCTGCATTGTTGGGTCATCTTGATGGGATGCCATCGACAAGATCTTGTCAGCATGATTGTATCGACATGGGATTGGATGCATTGACGTGTACCTGTTGATGGGGCACCATGTCTTTGCCTATAAATGTACACCTATCCCTTGCATTTATGGTGATCTTTTAATAGTTGTAGCAAAGTGCTTGTAGTTTTTCCATTTGAGAGTTAGAATATTTTTTGAGTGCCCATAGTAGGAGTCAAAGAGTATATAGATCTTTATTTGAGCACTATTGTACTTGAGCACTTCATTGTGGATGACAATAAAGACGAGCTTTTCTAATAAAACCTTACAACACTTGGAATAAATTAATTTTTTTCTTTATTCATTTAATACCCATGCAATTAACTTTAATGTTTTTAAGTAATTAATTAATATTGATTAAATAGCACACATAAGTACAACCACTTCAAGCATACGCTGAATGCTTGGTAATCCTAGTAGTGCTTAATGCTTGGTAACCTAGTAGCACTATAGTGTGTTCAAGATGTGCATGGAAAGTGGTTATGGATGCTTATATTAGGATTAGTTATATATTGGCTAATTATTAGATTAATTAAAAATTTAATTACTTTATTCTTGTTCATTAGGTGACTTAATTTATAAAAGATAAAATGATAAAAATCATATACCTTAGTTACACTTAACCATATACTTGCACTTTACAAGTGGAACTGGGAAGACAACAATTACAATGTTTAGTTTCACCTCCTAGAACTAGTGTACGTAGAAACCCAAAGTCTTCAAAATTCGACTAGATTGCTTAGTGGATGCTAGTGATTCATAAGATTAGGCATAGGGTTTACTCATTGCTCATCATTAGTGCCATTACTAGGGACTTTAGTTAGCTATGTGTGCTTTCTAGGACCTGGTGAAAATTATTCAACATTGTTGGATCAAACCTTAAAGTTGCAATCATTAAAAAAATAATAATAATTGTAAAAAGCACATTTTTATTTTTTTTTAATCCAAAATGTCTTCTTCTCATAGGGATCATTCTCTACCAAATTTTGAGGACATATCGAATCAAAGGAATTAATGATCAAATCAATCAGTGCCCCAACAATGCCAAGTGATATATACTCATCCCGATGAATATGTGCTTGACTTTACCTCCATCCTAAATTAGGATGAACATATGTAGTGGAGGGACATGAAGGATAATATTGTGTTGTTGCCTTATCGATTAGTTCATGCAATGCTTGACTAAACTCTTATGAGGTTGGGCGTCTAGGGGCTTCATGTTGAATATGTTGTGTAGGACCATGACTTCAAGGATAATCATCCCACTAAGGCATAATGTAAAAGAGATAGGTAACAAGAGAGGCACTATGATGCCATAAAGGAGAAATGATTCAATAACCCCTTGTTCCTATTGGACCAAAAAGATAATGAGGATTTCTTCTCTAGGGGTTCTCATTTCATTGACTCTCCTCCCATTAGTTTCAATGAAGGGGACTTGAACTAGAATTTATAGTCCACTATAAATAATCCTAGTTCAGGTAAGAATGGATCTCATGATCATGAGGGATCTAAAGGTGGGTGTCATGGCAAGGATGAATATAGGCATCATGATGATGATTGTGGCTGTGACCATAAAAGAGTGGATGGTAGGCATTGTGATGGTGCTAGTCTTCCTTCCTTTTCACCTTTGTCATTCTCTTCTTCCTCCTCTAGCTTTGATCAAAGCCATAGAGGATGTGACCATGATGGAGGTGATTGGTGGGACAGAAATGATCATAGGGCCCACTAGAATAGTTGAGATTAAGGGTGTGGGTAGTTAAGGGAGGCCCACCACAATGAAAGAAGGGATAACAAAGGGCATCATAGGCATCATGGCCATCATAGAGGCTATGACTATGATGAGACTTTGCTTGAATTACAAGGCATGTGAAAGATAGCTGGATCAAGAAATTGGATATGAACAACATCCCCAAGTTTATAGGGGGATACAATATTAGATCTGCAAACCCATCTTTAAGCTTTTCATGATGCCTATGGCTTGTAGAACATGGATAAAAAATGGTATAAATTAAAGGTTTTCCCATAGACACTCATCAAAGAAGCTGAAAGTTGGTACTAGTCTTTGGAGCTTTAATCAATTCGTAGATGGAGTACAATGCTTAAGCTCTTCAATAACAAGTATCAAATGTACTCCCAAGTGTCCAACCTAAGAAACCAGATCCAATGTTAGAAATAAGGAACACATGAACCCTTGGATGTAGCCATGGGTAGGTACTATTTGCTTTTTCACTAATGTCCTAGCCATGGTTATTCTCAAAGGGAGAAACTTTACCATATCATATATGGGCTCTACATAGAAACATGAAGAACTCTTTGGATCTATGACCAATGTATCTTTTAGAATAAAGGATCCATCAAATCCAAAGGCTAATATAGCAGGTTGCCAAAGGAAGAAGAAGAGTTGAGAAAAAGGAAAAGTGATGAGGAGTACAAGTAGGATTCTTCCATTAGAAAAAGGAATGTTTGGTTCTATGAAAATGAGGTGGAGGCACCACTTGATGAGGTGATGCAATGAAAGACTTTTCCAATTCATAAATATATCTCTAAATTTTTACCTAAGGTAGATAAAATGTGGAACTCTTTGGATGAAAAGTTCGGAACCACTCGGAAAATAGAAGAGGAATCCAAAGAGGAAAGTAGTGATTGTGATCATGGGAGAAGAAAGGAATGTGAACATGCCCACTAAAGGGGTAAGGGCAAGGTTGCTACAATAAAAGAGGTTGTGGAGAACAAAATAGATGATGATGGTGGTTGATACATCTACCAACATGAACATCATAAGGGATGTTGCCCTATTGTGTCACACTTGTAGGATTCTAGGGTGTATGCTCTAAATCCTAGATTGGCCATAAGGAAAGCACCCAGAATATTGTCTTATCATTAAGGAAATCCTAGGAAATTCCACCAGCAATAAGCCTAATATCCAAGTAGAGCTCCACCAAAACCTTATGAGAAGTACCATTATTGGCATTACCCACAGTCATGGGGGATGCCACCACCAAGGCCTCAATACCTTTATCAGTAGCCTGATTCATATGAATACTATGTTTAGTAGCCCATTTCTCCATGTGACTCTTCTAGTCTTGCTTTATTCTAACATTACTACTACCTTCCTAAGTACTACAAAGCCTAATATCCCAAAGGGAAATCCCCATTTCTTCATTACCCTTCTTATGCTTTTGCACATGTCCCTCCATCCTTAACTCAATTACCACTTGCTCCGTTAATGTAGGGAAAAATCCCAACTCAACAATAATAATGTAATGCTACTAGGGTTGTTAACTTACAGTTGGCTCCTCAGCTGAGTGGTTCAGAAACCAAATCTCAAAAAAGATCATTCTTTTGAACCAATAGTCCTACAAACCCCTCATAGACTCATGCAGTTGATAGCCCTGCTTCTTCCTCATCCTTTTCATCCACTCCATTCAAGTTCCCTTCAAACCAAATGTCTTCCAAAGTACATACTATCATGTTAACCCTTACTGTAATTGATTAGATAAAGGTTGGCCACCTTCCTAGGAAAAAGATTGATCTTGGAAGTTCCCTCATCTACCTACAAATTATTCAAAATGATCCTTGCAAAGCTCTTCTAAACTCAGGTCCTGGTGTAAATTTAATTTTTCATGATATGTACAAATCATGGAACCTACCTTCACTGAAGAAGAGTAACATCCATCTAGAGTTGGTAGACTAGTCCATCACTATTCCCTTGGAGGACATTGTAACCACCATGTGTGGGTGATTCTATCTTACTAATTTGGTAGTGATCCAAGTTGATAACTCCAAGGAGGACTTCCCAATCATCATGGGAAGCTCTTGGATAGGTATCATTGATGCATGATTGGGCATCAGAGACCTTTCCTTGGAGATTTCCAAGGAAAATGCATTTGGAAATATAGAGAAGAAGAGAGTTCCATGCATCACGTATAGTGATATAGGATGCAACTATGTGTAGAAATTATGATCTATAAAAATTACATCAATCACAACATGTAGATAGTGTGTTGATGAGATAAAAATTCAAAGGTGCTTGTATGCAACAACCACAAAATAGGAGGGCATCTAGTGGCTGACAACTGATCTTAAAAGTAGTTCAAGGGTTTGCATGGAACAAACTGAGAGCTTGATAAGTTCATATGTTGAAGGCATTGCTGAACTAGAGCAAGCTCATCACCAACTCTCTATTTATGAACCTGATGACACTTATTAGGGATAGTTGGAAATTTCTAAAAGCTTTAAACAAGAGCCCCTAGAGTTGAAAACTCTATCTGCTAGCATGGAATATGCTTTTTTGAAAAATGACAAGTTGGTAATAATCAATGCCAATCTTTCTCTTGAATAGAAAGAGAAGCTATTGAAGGGGGTTAATAAATGGCCAATAGCCTTTTCTTGATCATATCCTAAACTCACTAGGATTGATCCTAGGATATTCTAGCATCACATTTACACTGATCCTTCCATAAAGCCAAAGAGCTAGCTGTAGTGAAGGTTGAATCCCAAACTCAAACAGATCATCGAGGAAATTGAACAACCTCAAGGCAACTTTCATTTATCCCATTGCAAATAGTAAGTGGATTATCCCACTTGTGATTGTGCCAAAGAAAGATGGCAAGTGGAGTTTCTATATCGACTTCAGGTTATTGAACATGGAAATGTACAAAGATCATTTTCTATTACCATTTATGGACCAAGTATTGGACACTATCTCTAGGCATTGCTACTACAGCTTTTTAGATGATTATAGTGGCTATAAACAAATTCATATTGCACCCAAAGATTAGGCCAAAATAACATTCACAAGTCCCTGGGGGACTTTTTCATACAGAAAGATGCCATTTCATCTATCCAATGTCCATGTAACCTTTCAATGCCTTATTCCTGAGCATCTTTTAATAGTAGATTACTAATAGGATGGAAGTCTTTATGGATGACTTCTTCACCTATGGAATTAAATTTGTGCAAGCGTTGAACCACCTTGAGCAAGTGCTAAAAGGGTGTGTGTAGACCAACCTTTAGCTGAATTGGCAAAAGAGTCATCTAATGATCTAGGAGGGCATTATTTTAGGGTATAGAATATCATAAAGTAGGGATTGAGGTGGACCTTGAAAAAATAAGAGTCATCTAAGGAATAAATCACCAACTAGAAATCATCAAAGATGTTTGGTCATTCCTTCATCCAACTGGCTACTACCAAAAATTCATAGAAAAATTTCTCTAAGATCACTAAACCATTGGTGAAGTTGATAAAGAAGGATGCTTTGTTTATTTTCATTGAGGAATGTGAGAATGCATTCTAGCAGCTTAAGAATAAGCTTGTAGAAACTCAAATTCTATTATCACCTAATTAGTTTGGACCATTTCATATCATGACAGACACATCGAACTATGCCTTTGGAGTTGTGCTCATGTAGTTGGATGATCAAAACTATTCATACTACATTCATTGTGCAAGGTGCAACATTGTGGGTGCACAACTAAACTACACTACAATAGGAAAGAATTAATGGTGGTGGTGTATGCTTTGGAAAATTTCAGGCACCATGTGCTTGGGTACAACATATTTATGCACATAGATCACAGTGCAATCTAGCTCTTGATAAACAAATTTATGATGAGCCCCTATGTCATACGGTGGCTCTTGATCTTGCAAGAATTTGATCTAACCATGGTAGATCAAAAGGAAACTGAGAATGTGGTTGTTGATCACTTGTCTCAATTGAGATGGAATAACAAAGAGGAGGAGAGCTCATTGTTTGATTAATTTTTTGATGAACTCCTCTTTGCTAGTGCTATAAATTAACAAGTTCTTGGTGAACCTAATTGGTATGATGGCATCCTCACTTATCTTATCACTCAGGAGATGCCATAAGAGATGGACCACAGGAAGAAATAATAGTTTCTTCATTAGGTCAAATGCTTCATTGGAGATCAATGAACACCTTTACAAGGTGTGTATTGATGGCATGGTTTCTTGGTGTGTTCCTGATGTTGATCAACTATGCATTCTCCAAGATGCTCATGAGGATCCTTGTGGGGGCCACTATGCTAGGAGATGCACGATCATTAAGATCCTGATGGTAGCGTATTATTGGCCAACACTCTTCAGGGATGCTCACTAATTCATCTTCTCTTATGAACACTATCAATGCAATGGTGGGATGATTGCTCCAATGGAGGAGCCTTAGCAATGGATCCAACCACTGGAACCCTTTAACATATGGCACATTAGCTTCATGGATCCCATCACATCCATGTTGAATAGAAAGGCATACATCATAGTCACTGTTGAATCTTGTATAAAATGAGTGAGAAGTAACAACTTTCACCAAATGTACATCCTCTATAGTAGCTTAGTTGATGCAAAAAAATGTTGTAAATAGGTTTGGAATGCCACATGCACTAATTTTTGACAATGGTACTTATTTTACAAGTACCACCATTCGAAAGCTCATGCAACACTTAGGTGTAGAAAATAAATTAACAAGATTGATGGGATGCAATATTGCATGGGCCACGATATCACGTATGCGATATTAAGTCTGCCGCGATATCGCGTCTTCCCCTGCTATATCGCGTACGCGATATCGTAGTGCGTCGTCATATCTATAAATAAGAGGAAACTCTCCCTTGTTTCTCAATTCTAGGCCTAGACCTTACTGAAACTCTGGCAGTTTGATCCCTCCAGAGATAGAATATTTTCCATGTGCCCGCAGTAGGAGCTCCAAAGTGAACAAATCCTTATTCGAGCAAAGATTGTACCTGAACACATGTTTGTGTACGAAAATAAAGACGAACATTTTGGATAAACCTTGCAATGCATGGGATAGGCTAATTAGGACTTTATTTACTATTATTTACTATTTATTATTTAAATGATTTATTAGTCATTAAATCTCTCTCAATGCTTCTCTCCTAGTTAAGTGCCTCAGTACGACTACTTCGAGCATGTGCGTTACACTTGGTAATCCCAGCAATGACTAGCGTTTGGTAACCAAGGTTGCATAGGTTGAGGGTGTTAACAGTAAGTGGGAATGGATGCTAACGCCATGTTAATTAAGGCTTAGCTAGTTAGTTAAAGTTAGTCAATTAATCTCTTCATCCTTCATCTTGTCAGCATAGGAGATAAAACCGAAAAGACATAAAAATCATATACCTTGGACTTACTTAATCATACAACCATGACAAATACAAGTAAGTTTGGGAAGACAACGAATAATTAACCTTAAGTGTTTCATGAGGCATGTAGGCACTTATTCTACGGAGTTCAACCAGATCACGCGTGTAACACTCGTATTCAGATGGTTGAGTGTAGGGGTACCTCGCCACTCATCATTGCTGCCATTGCCAGGGACTAAGTGTTTGTGCACTATGTAGAACATAGGAAATTACTCACATTGTTGGAAGCGTAAATGAATGTTAGGGTTAATTCAACAAAAAATTATATAATGGTTAATTAGCACACCTATAAGACACAATTTCTTCTTCTTCTTCTCATAAGAGCATTACACCACCTAGGGATCATACAAGAAATAGTCGGCAGTCTAAAACACATAACCAAAACTAGCTAGTTCCTCAACAATATAGGGTGGTATATACTCATCCTGATGAGTATATACCTAATTCTACTTTTATCCTTCATCAGGATGAACATATGCATTGGAGAGACTTGCAAGGTAACATAGTGTTACCTCCAGATCGTGTAGTCCCCAACATGCTTCTCCGTGCTTTGGCATAAATCAGCATGACTCAACTCTATGATAAATACATTATAGGTGATTTTGACACAAGGGATTACCATTCCATAGCTGCACAATGTATAAGGGACTCAAGGCAAGAGAGCAAACATACATTGTTGAAGGACAAAGAAGTCCCACACATCCTTAGTGAAATTGGAGATGGTGAACCAGTTATAACAATTTCTCTATCGAAAGATGTTCCCCTTTCTAACACTAGTGAGGAGGTGGGGTATCAGAACCTACACTCCATGATTCATAACCTTGGTTCTACTCCCTGTGAATGCCAACTGTTCACCAAGGAAACAACAACACATGACAAGGACGGGCACTCAGATTGTCATCACGATTGGGGTCGAAGCCATAGAAGAGAAGGTAAGAAACATTGTCTTGGCGATGGTTCTCCTTCTTCTTTGCCTTCATCACATCACTCACCCTCTCCTTCCACATCAGGGAACAATCATCAAGAGCATAATAGTGAGGATATAGGTAGGAAAAATGAGAGACCTCAACGAGAGAGTCCAGAGCGAGGACAAGGGCAAGAACGAAGGAAAAGTAGGGAACAACGTAGACATCATAGACGTCATGAAAGAGATGATCATGAAGAACCCATACTTGCCACTAGAAGCATGCTAGATATAGCGGAGGCTGTGAGAATCCCAATAAGGCATCAAAAGGATAGCTGGATCAAGCGCTTAGACATGAACAATATCCCACTATTTCAAGGGGGATACAACACGGATCCACAAAATCATTTACAGGATTTCCACAATGCCTGCACCTTGAAAAACATAGAGAATGAGTGGCAGAAACTAAAGTTGTTTCCTAGGACACTGATAAAGGAAACAGAGAGTTGGTACCGGTCCTTAGAACTAGAAACCATTAGGAGGTGGAGTACGATGTTAGAACTCTTCAACGATAAATATCAGACATACTCTAGAGTGTCTAATTTGTGTAAGCAGATCCAAGGATGGAAGAAAGGTACTCATGAACCCTTGGATGCTACCATGGGCCACTACTATGCACTGTTACATCGTTGCCCGAGCCATGGTCACACATAATGGGATCAACTTCACCATCTCGTAGATGGGCTAAGTTATGAAACTAGGAGAACCCTTGGGAATTATGCCCAAGGAAGACTATCAAAACTTAGATCCCATGAAATTCATCGCTTGTTGGAACAAGTAGACAAAGAAGAAGGGGAGCTATGAAAAAGAGGAAGTGCAGAAGAATATAATCGTGATCCCTCTCTTCAAAAGAAGGGAGTGAGATTCTGTGATGAAGAGGATGAGTCACCACTCGAAGAGTTGGTGAATAGAAAGACCTTGTCACTTCAGAAGCTAACAATAGAAGTGGAAGCTAAGGTAGATCAGATACAGGACTCCTTGGATAGTAGACTTGAACTTATCCTGAAAATCATAGAGGAGTCCAAGGAGGAATGAAGTAGTGACAAGGACAAGAAAAAGCGGAGAGATCCAGGCCCTGCACATGACAAGGGTAAGGGAAAAATGAACATCTCTGATGAGGTTGTGGATTTAGACATAGACAATGATGGTGGATGTAAGATCTACCACTATGACCATCCTAAGGGATGTTGTCCAATCATCTCACATCTACAAGAGTCTGGGGTGTATGCACTCAACCTAAGACTTAATAGACGGTAGACACCCCGAAGGTTACCTTATCCTCAAGGTAATCCAAGGTAGTTACACCAATCATTAATGTACTATCAAGTGGAATTCTACCACAACCCATCGGGAAACATCAGTAGTGGCAATACCCACAGTCATGGGGGATGCCACCTTCGAGATAATAGTACCCTAACCGACATCCATATCCATATGGGTACTACGTGTAGCAGCCGATTTCTCCACGTGACTCCATGGGTCACACAACTCCCAAACATCACTACCAAGTTTGGGAGTACATTAGAAGAACTCCTTCTCCTTTCCAACAATGCAAGGGGAACTCCCTACTCAACCGTAGCAACGTAATGCTACGAGAGCTGTGAATCTTCAACCCATTGCTAGTTCTGACAACTACAAAAAGAGAAGACCCTTCTTTAGAACCAAAATCCCAGACAAGCTCTCACAACCACAAGTGGTTGAGTCTGTGATCACTCCTCCAACACACAAGGATTCGGAGCTCCCTTCAGTCCAACATCAAATCTCAATGTAGAAAGTTATGTTAACACATACCGTAACCGACTGGATCAAGGTAGGCCACCTTACCAAGAAAATATCTAACCTTGGAAGTCCCTTAATCTATCTACAAGTTGCTAGGAATGAACCTCATAAGACTCTTCTTGACTTAGGTTCCAGAGTCAACTTAATATCACGAGAAATGTATCAAGCCTAGAACCTGCCCCAACTTAAGAAGAGAAACATTCAACTAGAGTTGGTTGACCAGTCCATCATCATTCCCTTGGGATTGGTGGAGGACATCATTACCATTGTGTATGGTTGGTCATACCTACCTAATTTCCAGGTGATAGAAGCCAACAGTAACAAAAGGGACTTCCCAATTATAATGGGAAGGGCATGGCTAAGCACAATAGATGCATGCCTAGGGATTCGTGATATTTCCTTGCAAATATCAAAGGTAAAAATTTATGGAAAGATCAAGAAGAAGAAAG
>MNCI01017090.1:29749-41194 GCA_015680685.1 Gnetum montanum | reverse complement strand
GTATTATAGTATGAAATATTTAGCCTATAAAATGTCTTTTTTTTAAAAAAAGACTTTTTGTTCCCCAAAACTTTATCAAAACAAGTGTTAGATAATGAACCAATTCTAACTTTTCCATTGTCTAAATTTTTTCATGATTATTATTTCATTTAAAAAGTAACATCTATAGCAAGCTTTAGTTAAAATTTCATGTAAAAATCTTCTATGGATTGAAAGATATAAGCTCTACAATGGGTGGTAATTATAAAAACATGAGAATTCTTATAGATGAGTTATTTTTCAATTTAGCTCTTTAATAGAGGAAAATGATGAAAGAAAAATTATGTAGTTAACACATATTTTTTAACAAGATTCGANATGAAAGAAAAATTATGTAGTTAACACATATTTTTTTAACAAGATTCGGATGATAATGATGATTTTTAATTTACTTTTTTTCTGAATGATTGTAGCAAATTCTATGTAATTTCTAGAATAATATATTATATGAAGAAAAGTTTGTTTTAGTTTGAAAGTTATAGTTTTTTTTTTATTTTTTGTCCACTCTAATATTTCTTATTGATTCTTGATGAGTAGTAATTAGTCCTTCTACTCAACTATACGAATCATAAGTATTCAGTAACAGTTTGGTCAAATTCCATGGACTTAGCGTGTAAGTGTACTGATAGATAAAGATAATGCCGTGAGAGTTATGATTGTTGTCTTCATGGCTTTCATTTGTGTAAGCTTATTTTTTGGTTAATTGTAAGCCAAGGCACATGATATTTTTTTATATTTGATATTTCATTTATTTAATCTAAGTATGAAATAAAGATAATTAATGGAAAATTAACTATTTAACTATCTAATGATCCTTAATCTAACTAGCTTAACATGAGCATCTAGATGCACTTTCCATTTGCAACTTGAACTTGTCTTAATGTTACTGGGTTACCAAGTATCTATTGTTAGGAATACCAAGCAACCACTTTTAGGATTACCAAACATTAAATAGTATGTTTGAAGTGGTCATACTTATGAGTTTATTAAATGCATTAATTAACTAAAGACATGAATGCAAAGTGCATGAATAATAAAGTGTATAAAAATAAACATTAATCTATTCTAAGTGTTGCAAGGAGTTCCAAGAATCTCATATTTATTGATATTCAGGAACTTAGAAGGGGGGATGAATAAGTTCCCCAAAAAAAAATTTAATAGCCACAAAAACCACATCAAAATTTAATGTGGTTCCCCAACTTGGGTAGTCCACACTTGAAGGATAGATTCCTTGCAAACCTTTGGACTTTGTTTCTCTAAAATATGGTTTGAAGGATACCACACCTTGTACAAGCTCTAAGCTCTACTTCAGAGCATTTCATCGATATGAAACCACTCAACCATACAAGCTTCCAATGATCTTAGAAAGTGGTTTAAAGGATCCTACAACATTTACAAATTAAGGTCTGCTTTGGAGTGTTTTGATCCTACACAAACACTCAATCTTGTAGGATCACAACAAGATCAGTTACAATGCCTTATCATAAGAAGCACATCAACCCTAGTAGGGAAAAAAGAGAGAAAAAAAAACATAAGGAAAGAATGTAACTTACTTTATAGATCCTTGTACTTTGAAGCACAACTCAACAATCAATCAAGAAAATGATTTTACAAATGAAATACATAAGTACAATATACAATTATTACTTTGATAGTGATAATTCATGCCCAACACTTGCACTATACCTAAGAAAATGAAGTCTTCTTATAGCCTCGAAGTTTTCAAAGTCACCTTAGAATTTGTGCAACAACTATCTAACGACTAGTGTAGACATCTCCTTCAATATTGGGATGTTTTTATGAGATGACTTTAATTTTGGGAAGATGTCTCTATGGAGATGTCTTCTCTTGAAAGGTGATGTCTCATATTTAAAGGAGACATCTTTTCTAAATCAACTCCGCTTCATTTAAGACATCTTATGCTTTTGAGAGACATCTTCTCAGCTTTTGAAATTTGATTTTGAAGCTTCCTCTTAATCACTAGAGCATCTTTGTTTGACTTGTAGCCTTCATCTTTATCCATGCTTATCCATGATCCCTTAAGTTAGTGTACTCTCTATTTTGATATCTCTTTATAGATCTGTCTTCTTGAGTTCTCATTCAAGCCCTGTAATGCATCATATTCCACAACATTCTATGTTCTCAATTTTTCTTAAGGTTTTGACATGCCAAAAGGTTAACATTTATTGTCATCACATCAAAGTATCTAGGTATAATGATGTTTGAATAAGGATCTACACAATTCCTTGAAGTCCTGCTATGGGCACTTAGAAAATATTCTAACTTTGGGCTAAGAAAGCTATAAGACCTTGGCTATGCTATTAACTTAACATGCCATAAATACAGTGGCTATGTGCATTTATATAGGCATGACATGATACTATATTGACACATCAAACCATGTGGCGATGGGGCTACATTGACGAGGATGCATGCATGCATGCCCATTGACATAGTTAGTTGAATGATTTATCATATCTCCATGACTAAGTAGAAACCTATCCTCAAGTGAACAAAAGTAGGATTGAGCTTCTTACAAAATTAGGAAGGTATAGGACTATTAGCTGATTGACTCTAACTAACTAACTAATTCTAAGTGTCAAATTGTATAAATTATAAAAATGTGTGTCATTGAAAAAGACATTAGACACCCTTACAAAAAGGATGTCAAGAATCCTCTAGTTGCCAAAGTCATGATGAAGATCATATAATGCTAAGATGTGGAGGCTCCTAGGATGCTAAAGGATCTTTGCAAGGCTCTAGCACTCATGGTAGTGGAAGCAGTTGAGGTTGAGGCTATCTTTTTGTGGCTACTACTTTTAGTGGAAGACAAAAAGCATCCAACAATGCTTTTATCTTCTCCCCCTTACTCCATGAAACACACATAGTCCATGCAAATTCACCAATGTGGGCCGGTATAGGGATGTCCCATGAATAGGGCATTACCAAGAATAACTCCTTAATGTTGACAAACCATGCTACAAATTATTTCGATTCAACATTGAATGTATTTACCAGGTTTTGTAGCTCATGGTAGTTGTTCATTCATATGGCTAAGTTCTTAGCAACTAATCATTGGTTTGTTAATTGGCTCCTTATAACTTCAAGCTTTGCATTGGCTATCTTCAAATTTTTCTTGGTCTTTTTATGATGCTTGAACTTGACCTTGTAAAGAAGGTATAAGTTGACCACTTATTTGTCATGCTCTATCCATGGACTCCCTACTATCAACATCGCCAAGTTTACATATTGAAGGTTGGCAAGCTCCATGTACTTCATCATCTCGTTTATCTATAACTCCTTTAGGTGGATTTCTACTTTATTGTATGCATTCAAGCCATCAAAGATTGACTTCCATATATCACCTCTCTATTGTAGTTGTTGGAGGGCCTTGTTCATCATTGCTTTAGCTAGTTGAATTTATTTTTCATGAACTTCTTTGATCAGCCTCACTTGGTCCCTATAGTGATTCTTGACATGTTCAAATTTCACTACCTCATTTTCCAAGCACCTACCTTGATGGATATATTTTGGTAAAGTGCTCAAACTTCCTTCATAGAGAGATTATGATTCTTTGTTGCCAACCTCCTCAAATCTAAGTTCACCTTGGTGAGTTTCTCCTATTGTTATCTTACAAATTCAACCATTTGGTCATTTTTCTCCTTGACATTTTGTAGGTGATGAATGTTTTTTGTGAGAACCAAGTTCTCCTTATGAACTTGTGCCAATTCCTTATCGATGTTGATGGAAAGAGCTTTTGATAAGGAGTTATTGAATACTACCATTGTCTTGGCATTCTTAGCCTTCCTAAGTTTGTGTTAAAGTTGTAGAAAAGCTTCATCTCTTATGATTACTTGGCTAAGAATGACAAGGTTAGTGAGACAAAATCTCAATTTTGCAACCTCAATAGACAACCAATGTTTTTTGATGGTGGCTACCTCTAGTTGGGCATTAATAATGATGAGCTTGCCCTTCATCTTGAGTAGCTCTAAGTAGGTAGCAATGATTTCTTTCGAGAGATCAAAGATCTTTGGAAGTGGTTGCCTAGTTCCCACCAGTTGGTCCAACACCTCCTCATGTTGGGCTATGCTTGACTACCCACATCATAGTCTTATAGAAGCCTACACATCTTTAAGGATAGCTATAGCAAGCATGGCTATCGTAGAAGCATTTAATGCTTTGGACACTTAATTTGCCACCACTTCTATTATTATTTTTGACCCATGATGCTGCTTCACCAGGACAGTAGTCCCATCGCCTTCCTCTAGTAACACTGTGAAAGTTGCAATGTTCCCATAGATTTTGGGAACTCTTGCTATTTAGGGATGGACATCGTAACTTCTTAAGCACTTGGATTCATTCTTACAGGTTCTGGCATGCATTAGGTAGAAAGCAATGGGATAATCTCCTCTAGGTAACTGATAGTCCTCATAACTTTATTGAGGTGGCTGAACATTGACCAATAGATTGATGGATTCCATCACTTGCCTCTCCTTTTTGTTGCTAAAACAGCTATTTAGAAAGTTTTTTCATACACTTAACAACTATGCTGGCCTTTGGTGTTATCTCATCGACATGTGGTGGTGATGGCCTCTCCTCTTTTAGTAGCTTGGTAGGTACTTTGTCTTTCATTATCTATTACCATGATGTGGCAAGAGCATGATGGAGCATGTTGTTGGCATATCAAGCTATGCCTCCCCTTCTATAGAGTTTGTGGATTATGCATGGGAAGGGGAGTGTCTTCCTTCCTTGCTCATTCTTTTTGAAGCATTGTTCTATCTTGAGAAAGATGAGTTGAGGGAGATTGACAAGGAACTTGTTGTCTATAGCAGCACATGCAGAGGTGGAGAAGGTATCTACCTTATTGGACCTCACCATTGGGTTTAGGTGATAGGCTGCTATCTTGAAATAGACTCTCTCTACCTTAGAAAGTGTACTATACATATTATGGTCCACCTCATACAATAGTTGGATCCATTCCTTTTTTACATTTGGGTTTTCTTAAGTTGAGATTTCTACCAATGTTGCATGTATGTTGGGCAAGTTGAGGGCCTCCGTGATGGCCTTAACTAAGTAGGAGATGGTTATGTCTTTAATCTTCACCATCGCATCTCCTTGTTAGTTCTTCCAAAAGAGATAGATTTATTTTATGTACCACTCTCCACTAGAAGAGAGAATGGGCCACATGGGAGACCCCTACAATTGTGTATGGGACTTCCTTTGGTGCCAAGCCTAAGAAGGGACCAAAGTTGAGCTCTTGAAGAACCAAACTTTAGACCGCTTCGGAATGAATTTGTTCTAAGTAGGCTTTATTTAGTGTGACCTCTAGAGTAGGCCTAGTCCTTGATGCCTCATCCTATTGTGACTAGTTAGTCTTAGCTATAAAAATCTTGTAGACATATTCTACTTTGGGCTTCTGTTGAAGAGGTTCCATTGCATGGGTTTGGCCTCTTATTTTTGGGGCTATTGTGGTTGCTAGCCCCTTCATCCTCTCAGTGAATTCTCCCTTGATTGGGATGGTCCTTCATCTTTTGGTCCCCTATTTGGTGCCATCTATGCTCACAAATATAACTAAGGATTAATGTTTAATGTGTAACTTTTTAAGGATTATTTTATTAATATTTTATTCATTTAGCTACTATAGTTTATTGATGAGGCTTAACTTGATATAGATAGTAATTTTAATATAATTTTATTATTTAAACATTAGGGACTTAAACAATTTCAAAAAAATTTCCATCATAAACCATGGGTTTGTGACTCCCATGATGTAAAGCTTATCTTTGGTAGCTAAAGGGTCAAAGAATGAGCTAAATAGGACAAGTGATTTGTAAGTTATAGCGCTTGGAAGGTGCTCTAGGCTCTAAAAAATGCAAAAACTCCTCTAGCGTTATGATGCAAATGTGAAAAAATGGCTAAGTGTTGTTGCATATTTATAGACTATTTTTTTCTTTTTCTTTTTTTGCATTTATGGGAATGCATTAATAGGAATTTGTCGATGCATTGGGCTACATAAATGGGGATGCGTTAATGTAGCTTGTTGAGAAAAAGTTTGATGATGAAATTAGAGTAAAAAAGAAGCTAGAAAAGCCTAGAATAAGGACAAATGATTGAAGAGGGCCTAAAATTAAGGTTGGAAAAGGAGATTTGGATAGAATTTGATTACCAAGGAGTGTACAAACTAGATGTTCTAAGGTGGAAAATAATGGATTTGAAGGAAATTGACTCATGGATAGGAAGTCTAACCATCTAAACCAAGAAGTATGCAACTGGGTCCTTCCCATAGTAGGCTCATGTCCTTAATGCCCTTACATGCCCTCATACCTAGGAGTCTGTGGGTGTACTGTCTGAAATCTTTGGTGTTCGGCTGGAAGGAAACAGAGACTTGGAGATATCCAGACATGCACAGAAGACCCTACCTTCACCTGAGGGCGAGCTAGAATGAACGAAGGCAGAGTACCTTGAGTGGTCCACACACGGATCAGGCAAGGATTTCCCCAAATGTACACCGAGGTGCTATACGCTAGGTTATACGTGAATGACGAAACATGCGTAAAACAGAGCATAAATAGCGTAACTAATGTGAATGGAGCATAAACGTAAAAGAGCGTAAACAGAATACATGCAACAATTAATGCAAATTGTAACTAATTTTAGGAAGAAAATGTAACAATGGTATTTCAAAATGAGAGTTACAATGCATCGGTCTAATGCAATTGTGGCTTTGACATAAGGCAAACGAAAAGCCCCGATGGATGCAGGGATGACTGTGGGCTAGTTCACACTGTAGGCACAATGTAGAGGCTATATGCTTAGTGTACAGGGTTGTCCAGCGTACAAAGTTCTCTGCTCTGGTTCCTAGCATCTCTGTTTTTCTCTGGTTTTTGTTCAAAATTGCCAACCTCTTAATCTACTCAAAAATTGGGTCTTTTATACAGGTTTTGATGTTAGACTCGGGTTGGGAAACATGTGGTGCGTTGACCGGGTGCATAAGCAAAAAATTTACAAGTGTACAACATGTTACATCTGTTGGCATATACGTTGGGCATATACGCTGTGGAT
Source organism: Gnetum montanum (assembly GCA_015680685.1). Lineage (NCBI taxonomy): Eukaryota > Viridiplantae > Streptophyta > Gnetopsida > Gnetales > Gnetaceae > Gnetum > Gnetum montanum. Next base: position 34,093 of record MNCI01017090.1, on the reverse strand, counting down.
GCTGGGCATATACGCTGCGTCTACTGAGCGTATACGTCGGGCGTATACGCTGATGGCTGCTGCTAGGTGTATACACTGGGTGTACACGCTAATGGTTGCTGGGCATACATGCTGATGGTTGTTGCCTTGTACCAAGTCATGCTTTGTAGTGTTGTTTCCATGTCATCTTTGGGAATTGTATGCCAAGCGTATACATCATTCGTACAAGCTAAATGCACTTGTGAGGCGTGTACGCTGGGTGTATACGCTGAGAATGTCAGGCATATACACTGGGCGTATACACTGTGGATATGAACTTGAGCGTATACACTGAGAATGTAAACTTGGGCGTATACGCTGAGAATGCATACTTAGTGAAAATTAAGTATCTTGATCTTCAAAGTTGCCATGTTTGATACCAGATGTAGCCATGGCTGTCTGTGGATCGTAGGGACGTGCTTCTTGTTGGAAAATTACTAAGCTCAAAATTTTGTGGTGTTTCATTGGCCCCTCTTTGTTGACGCTTGGAGAAATCGACCTGAGAAGCATCGACAAAGAAGTGCAAAACACCACAAGCAACTCGATAAAGACATTGTCCTTTGCCACCTGACTAGACATCATCGCACCGTTTTCTGTAGTACATAGGATTGGGAAAGTGAAATCTCTAGCTGGTGGGATAATGGAGATTGTGGGGACTGGTAACTGACCAAGGGATTGTGCTTGGTAAAAGAGATGCTCTGGTGTATATCATGTTGATGCTTGTCAATGGCCATTGTTTAGCAGACTCGGAATCAAGACATGCGATGTGCATCCTTTGGCTGAACAAGACTCTTGGTTAGTGTCCAAGAGGACTTATTGACGAGACCAAAGCCATGTGATGATGTGTTGCATTCTTTGAAGGAACAAGGCCCTTGTTTGGTGTTTAGGAGGGAACCTGTTGGCAGAGAGCCAAAGCCATGCAACTGGATGTCACTTGATTATTTTTTGGAATGAGCACTTGGTTTCAAGACAACTTCCTTCCCACCTGGGGCTTGTATGGGAAGTGCCAAGGGCCTTTTTTTTCTGAAGAAGCTTTGTTTTGATCTCGTACTCATGCTCAAGTGCTATGTTGTGTGTTGCAACTGCTTAAAGGTGTTATAGTACGCAACAGTATGCTCAAAGTTTTGAGTGTACTGGGTGTATCATAGGAGTGTACTCGGTGTATCAGAGGTGTGGCTGGGTAGAGTGTGTCAATGAATAGATAGGGAATGTACCAGGAAATGGGGATGTACTAGTGAATGACTTGATTTAGTCTTGCCACATGTGCTGTGAACATTGCCTCACCTTGCTGCTTATGACGAAGTGCATTCTTGTGCGAAGACCTCTGAGTGTCATCCTACAAACACAACTCCAAGAAGACAAGAAAACCATGAGTGAATATGCGAGCTTAGACTTGAATAGTTACTGATGGAACAAAGGCACTGGAAGAGATTTCAGGCGCTGAATATGAATGGCAGCAATGTTGGTAGGATCGTCTGATGGTGAGCGATGCAGTGATTCTGATGAAGTTTGAATATGGCTGTGGATTAAGGAGCCTGAGATGAACTTGCTAGTTTATAGTCTTAGTGGACTATCATGGGTTAGTTTTATGTCATGACCCATTGGACAATTCCCGTTTAGCATTGTGGTGGATGGTACATTTCCAGTTTCTAGTCTTAGCGGACCATGAAGAGGCAAACCAGTTTGTAGTATTAGCAAACTCTGGCGAGTGCGACTGCGGCAGTTTACTGTTGTGCCAAACGGGTGCTAGTTTATTGTCATTGCGGACACTGTGTGGTATCAGTTTACCGTCATGATGCCAGGACGAGCTGTGGTATCAGTTTACCATCATGATGCCAGGACGAGCTGTGGTATCAGTTTTAAGTCATGATCTAGGACTGTTCTATGGTATCAGTTTACCATCATGATGCCAGGATGAGCCGTGGTATCAGTTTATAGTTGTGATGCTAGGACTTGCACGTACCTAAGCCTGTACTCAAATATGGAACGGTTTCAAGAACAAGTGATTGGTTGGATTTGCAAGCTCATTTCCTTCCATATCAGCTAACTTGAATGCTCCATTGTCGTATGCTTTGGTGACCAAGTAAGGCCCTTCCCAGTTAGCTGAGAATTTGTCCGGGTGTTCCTGAACGACCTTAAGCACAAGGTCACCTTCTTTGATGGGGCACTTACGAATGTTGTGCCGATGGCGTTGTCATTGTTGTTTTTGGTACCATTCAATTTGATCGAGTGCACGCATGCGTTCCTCCTCCACCGAATCTAAGTCAATGATGCGTAGATCATTGTTTTGCTCTTCATCCAGGAGTCCGGAAAGTGTGATCCTTAAAGATGGTACCTGCAATTCCAGAGGTAAAATAGCTTCTGAATCGTAAATAAGGCTATATGGTGTTTTACCTGTTGAAGTTCAATGTGTCGTGTGATATGCCCACAATGTGTATACTAGCTATTCGTGCCATCTTCTCTTGCTTTGAGTAAGCATCTTTTTAAGTATTGTGATGATGGTTTTGTTTGTTGCCTCTACTTGCCCATTGCTCTGAGGGTAGTAAGGGGATGAAAACAAGTTTTTGATCCCCAGGCTTTCACAGAAGGTTTTGGTTTTGGCACTGCTAAATTGTGGCCCGTTGTCAGTGATGATGGTCATGGGAATGCCAAAACGGGTTACAATATTTTCGAGAATGAAGTTGCATATGTGTTTAAATGTGGTCTTTCGAAGGGGCACAGCTTCTACCCACTTCATGAAATATTCTGTTGCGGTTATGATGAAACTATGCCCTACAGAAGATGAGGGTTTTATTGGTTCGATAAGGTCCAACCCCCACTTTTGAAAGGGCCACATGATTTGCGCTATATGCAACTCATTTGGTGGGACATGGATTAGATTTCTATGTCTTTGACAGGTACTGCATATTTTAACCTTGGAGAGACAATCATACTCCATGTGTGGCCAATAATAACCTAGGCGTCTTATCTTTGTTGCCATTGCTTTTGGTGCTATGTGTCCTCCGCATAGTCCGTCGTGTACTTGCTCAACGATGGTTTGGGCATCAGTACTACCAACGCATGTTAGCAATATGCCTTCGTAGGATCGACGACACAACGTGTCCCCTACCAGTACGTATTGCCTAGAACGTTTTTGTATCGCATCTTTTTGTGCATTCGTGAAGTGTTGCGATGTTTCACTATGTAGAAGGTACTCTTTTATGTCATCATACCATTCTATCACATGTGTTGTACTAACGGATGAAATTGGAAATGTGTCAAGGGTATTGGTTATTGGTTCAGCACTACTGGTTATGGAGCTTGGCAACGTATGGAACATGTCAAGCGATATGTTCAATGCTAAGGTGGCCAATGCATCTGCGATCGTATTATCATTTCTAGAGACGTGTTGCACATTAATGTTTCGAATCGCTTCATTAAGTGTTTTGCCAAGTCATAGTATGGTTGTAAATGTTGTGCTTTGCATGTATAAATATCTGTGACTTGGTTCAAAACCAGTTGTGAATCTCCTCTGACCACAAGTCGTGTGATGTCTGAAGCCAGTGCTGCCACGAGACCTCTGAGGAGACCTTCGTACTCTACTATGTTGTTGGTACAGTGAAAGTTGAAATGATAAGCAAAGGGTCTGATCTCCCCAGAGGGATAGGTGATGACAGTGGCAGCACTTCCCCCTCGAGAGGTGGATGCTCCATCAAAGTTTATAATGGCGTCATAATCATCGGGCAGTATGTCTATTGCGCTTATATTCTCATCCAAGAATTCTGGCTCTATTGTTGCTTGATCGTGTCTTGGTGACGCGGCCATTTGATTTGCTATGGCTTGACCCTTAACTGATGATTGTGCTATGTAATGTAGGTCAAACTCGGCTATCATGCCTTTTCAACATGCTATCCGACTTGTCTCGTAAATGTTTCCTGTGATGGCTCTGAGCACATTATCCTTGCAGATTATGTTAACTTGATTGTGGAAGAGGTAATGTCACCATTTCTTTAGAGAAAAGACTAAGGCTAAACATGACCTCTCTACGTCGTTGTATTTCTTCTCATGGCCTACTAATGCATGGCTCAAGTAGTAGACAGAGACTTCAGTTCCATTATCTTGTTTCTGGCAAAGCATAGACGCGATTGATGAATCTGAAGTTATGAGGTAGATGTAAAATGGTTTATCATTTTGAGGTGGATAAACCATGGGCAGTCGAGCAAGTGTCGCTTTAATATTATCGAACGCTTCTTGGCACTGTGGAGTCCATTCAAAATGGACGTTCTTGCGTAACAAGTGATTCATAGGTTTTAATTTATCTGTTAGTTTTTCTATGAACCTTCTGAT
>MNCI01017090.1:14801-29649 GCA_015680685.1 Gnetum montanum | reverse complement strand
CCCTTTGATATGTGGCCCCAGCGTTCTTGAGGCCGAAGGGCATCATTGTATAAGAAAAGGTTCCCCATGGTGTTATAAAGGTAGTCTGGAGCTGATGCTCCGGGTTAATACGTATTTGGTTGTATCCTGAGAAGCCATCCATAAAAGATAATAGGGCGTGCCCAGCGGTCGAGTCAACGAGTTGATCGATGTTTGGTAGGGGAAAATCATCTTTTATGGTTGCAATGTTAAGATCGTGGAAGTCGATGTATAGGTGAATGCTTCCGTTCTTTTTCAGGACAATAACCATGTTGGATACCCACTCGGCGTAATCGACAGCCCAGATGAAACCAGCCTAATAGAGTTTGGTGATCTCATTGCGAATTGCCAATGCCACCTCAAGTTTAACCTTTCGTGCTTTTTGCTTTAACGGCCTCAATTTTGGATCAAGGATAATGTTGTGCTGGACGATTCGAGGATCTAATCCGGGCATGTCGGTGTAAGACCAAGCGAATGCTTTTATGTTGCCCCTAAGCACATCCTCTATTTCTTTGGCCAGTTGAGGTTGTAGTAATGTGCTTAATTTTAATATTTTAATTTCTTCATCGGGCATGGTGATGGGGGTTTCGGTCAATGGGTCTTCGGTGATGTTTTCAGCTTCTATGTCAAGGGGCCTCATCATACCCTTATAGTTATCTAGCGTTTGCTGTGTTGAGGCTATGACTGCATCGTCCGTTGATGAACTTAAGTGGATGAGATTTATGTCAATGTCCCTTGCGATCTTTCCATACAGCCCATCGATGATTAACGGTGTGGATAGATGCTGACAATCCATCAGGCTTGCTCCTGCTAATAAATAGAGAGCAGAATGAGGTGATGAGTATTGTTCGATATTCTCAGGCAACTTAAATTGTGTGCACGTGCATAACGGTGGTTTATCGTCACACCGGGATGCATGGTAGTTTAAGGCCTTACCGGGACGTGGGTGGCAGTTTAACACCTTACTAGGCTGAATGTGATCCGCAGGTGGCAGTTTAAGGCCATACCGGGCCGTCATGGCAGTTTAAGGCCATACCGGGCCGTATGTTTATCGAATAATTTACACAGGAGATTCTGCACCAAAATGTTCGATGTGGACTTCTGAAGTTGGTTTACAAGGGAATCAGGATATAGTAATATTTGTTTTGTTTTAAATATATATATATTTTTTATTATTTTTTGGACAAATTTTGAAAAAAGGCAAAAAGAGGCAAACTGGAAGAAGATGGCGGCGGTAGCGGCGGCAGCGTCGGAGCACTATAAATAGGGCAGGGGCGTCATTTGTTACCACGTGGAATTTGTAACGAGCGTAGACATCGAGCGTAAATCCTAAGCGTAAGCTTAAATCCTGAGCATAAGCATAGATGACGAAACCTGAGCGTAAGCGTAAATGACCCAAACCCCAGCGTAAACTTCCAACTCGGGCGTAAAGGCTCAGCGTAAGTGTGAGCAATTTCGACCCTCAGCGTAGACCTGTCGATCCCACCATAGAGGACGTCGAGATGGGCAAAGGCAAGGAGGTGGAAGGCCAGGGAAGAAAGGGACCTGACCTGACTTTGACGGAGGAGAGTGAGGCGATGCTGTAGTGTCTACCCAAGCCGAGGATTCGATCGTGGCCTGGATCGTCACATAGGTAGGCTCTAATCCTGCCTCTATTAGTTATTTTCATTTGTATAAGTTTCTTAGCATAGTTGGTCAGCGTAGAGGGTTTCGGCGTATACGCCCGGCGTAGATAGTTAGCATAGACAATTTCCTTGGCATATACGCCCAGCGTAGATAGTCAGCGTAGAGGATTTCTATATGCTGAGCATATACCGTGCATAGCCTAAGTTGTTTGTAGTGTAATCCATTTCGTTAATGCATAGTGTAAACAAATTTTACTGGCATGAAGCATAGAATATTTTATCAGTGTATACGCTGACTGTTCGTAGATTGTTTATAGTGTCCGGCGTAGACTGTTTTCACAGCATATACGCTGAAGGCTTCTACGGCATATACGCTGAGCGTGAACAGTTAATTGTTTTCAAGTGGGGTTCAGCATAGACCTATTTTCATGGCGTATGGTGTGAGTTATTTTTGGCGTAAACTTATCTGCACATTGTTCAGCGTAAACTGTTTACACGGCGTATGCGCTGGCGGTCTGCATAGCGTATATGCTGACTATTTTCCATGACATATACGTTGACTATAAAGGGTTTCATAGCGTATACGCTAATGATTTTCTATAGCGTATACGCTGAGCGTGAACAGTTAATTGTTTTCAAGTGGGGTTCAGCATAGACCTATTTTCATGGCGTATGGTGTGAATTATTTTTGGCGTAAACTTATTTGCACAGTGCTCAGCGTAAACTGTTTACACGGCGTATACGCTGGCGGTCTGCATAGCGTATATGCTGACTATTTTCCATGACATATACGTTGACTATAAAGGGTTTCATAGCGTATACGCTGATGATTTTTACAACGTATACGCTAACTGTAAAGGGTTTCATAGCGTATACGCTAATGATTTTCTATAGCGTATACGCTGAGCGTGAACGGTTTGTGATTTTTTCTAAGTGTTGGCCTACAACATGGAAGTTTGTTGTTTCATCTACTTTTCATGTATGGCTGATCTACCGTAGCATTTAGGTTGCTTGCAGGGACACTGAACCTTTTCTCCTAGTGGTTGAGCTAGTAGGGGTACTGACATGGTTTGGCCCCATTGAGGCCGATGAACCTACCCCGGATCTGACCGTTGACAACAATGGGGTCTGGTTCAGGGAAGGGGTGTGTGAATTCCTCGCTTTCATGCTGGACAGGTTCAAAGTGGTTATCTGGTCGCACCTAAGTGAACTGGTGGCATGAAGCGTGCTTGAAGCCATGTTGCCGGGAGCTTCGTAGGGTGTCACGATCTTCATGGAAGACATCGACGAGGGGCCGCTTGTAGCCTCATATGGTTCTTCTAGCGGGCCCAAGTCTACATGCCCATTAGCGTGCGTGTGGGCTCAATTGCCGCAAGGGCAGGACTATCTCAACAACACCCTATTTTTAGCCGCGCGTGTGCACATGCTGTTCTAGAACCCTCCTGGCACAGTGTACCGGGTGGATAGGTAGGACCGTTTAAGCTTGTTGTTTCCTTTCGCCATTTGGCATTTGCTTCTGTTTTGACATCCACTCGTTTGTAGGCCTAAAGTTAACCCAGACGGAACATGCGTTGAGGATGATGGGCTTGCTCTAGCTCGTACCGCTCTAGAGACCTTTATGACGGGTCCCACCCTTCGTTGAGCTGTATTAGCTCAAACCAAGGGTGATATCATCCACTTCCACAAACGGTTCTCTAGAGCGTTTGCAATGTGCCAAGCTCGTGGATGGTTACATGAAGATTGGTCGCATAAGGGACCAATCTTTCCTCATGACTCTGACTTGGGTAGCACATCTAAGTCCATAACTGAAGGTAAATGAAAATATTTTCTAGATGTGTTAACGTGTTTGTTCAACTATCGAGGGGTTATACTGATATAATGATTTCGAATTATATCTACAGTTGATGTTCCTCCTGGAGGAGACCCTGTCGCAACTGGACAAACTGAGACTACCCTATCAATGAAGTTCAGGGAGATCAGCAAGGCTCAAAAATGGTTACGCACTCATGCCCTGCCATCCATCATTCATTTTTTAGACAATGCTAGCCTTATGGAGCTCTTTACGACCCCGAGCCCTGATGTGTCAATAGCAGAAATGATCGGGATCGTAAATTCCTTCAATGAGTCTGTGTCTTACTACAGCACCCGGATTAAGGGTGTTAAGATAGTTTTCCATCTGTCACCTGAATTTTTTTGAACCTGTTTGGTGTACCGACAGATGATATAAATGTAGTTTTAGACAGGGCTCATAAAGAGCTCCATACAATTCATGAATTAGAGGAATGATTGGGTGTTGCCAAGGGTGCCAAGGGATTCCCTATGCAGGGGAAGGTAAAGGTTCAGGAGGTGAATGAATTATATCCTCTATTTAGGGCATGGGTATTCCCTAAATCCCTTTCTTAGGTGCAGAGCCTTGGGGTCGAAGCTATACGTATTATGCGAACCGTCCTAGAAATTGGCATGCATTATAACTAGGCCCAATTTTTGTTGTTGGGCCTGAACAAAGAGATAGTGCGATTGCGCTCAAATGTTGAGATGCAGTCTCACTTTAGTTTCGCATTCTTTGCTGGTTATCTTCGCTGCTTAGCCGAGTTCCTAGTGGTTCGTGCGGACAATAAGTATGTTCTACGGGATCGAGGTCAATTATCCCGCCCGTGGATCAAACATTTGTTTGAAATAGCCAAGTCCCAGGATGCGCCTGAGGGAATCAATGAATCCGTATCTATCACGACAGGGGGATCATATGGTATCTCAATCCACACACGTGATAGTGTGGGGTTGGAACCAGACGATGTGCCTTATATTGTGAAAAGAGCAGAACGGGTCATCAAAGAAACCATTGGCAAGGCCAAGTCGAAGCTGACAAAATGTGAATGTTCAACCGAGGAGGCCTCAAATGTGGACGAGCCGTGGGTTAAGCGTATATGGTTTAAGATGCCTGCCCGAGGTAAGTGAACTTAGTACACTTGTTGCTTTATGGTTTTCTTTTTATTCATAATTTTTACTTTGATCACTTACATCCCACTAATGCCTTCAGACTTGACCCGAGAAGTGAGGAGGTAGGAATTAGAGACGATCATTGAAGAGGAGGAGGCTAACACGAAACTAAATACTGAGGAAGAAGACATGGAGAAAGATCAAGAAGGAGGAACGGAAGAGCTAAAGGAAGACACCATAGAAATCGAGCTGGTGGATGACCAGAGTGGTGTCGATGAAATGTTCAGCAGCTTTCTTAAGGGAAAGCTGGACTTAGGCGAACCCCCAGAAGGGGACAAAGAACATGGTATGTTCTATTTTATTTCATTATTGGTGATTTATGAGCCATTGTCTCTATGGTGTCTTACTTTTTATTTTTATATCGCTTCTAGACGAAGGTAGTGAAGCCAGAACGATGTGGTTGGACGTGCCCATGAAAATGGTTCCCCCTGAAAAGACCGTGGAGGTTAGTCCGTCTCGCACTCATGGGCCATTTACTTGCATAGAGATGCCAAGTAAAATGGATTTTGTGGCTGGTATCGCTGAGCAGGTTGTTGAACAAATTCAGGAAGTGCACCCTGAGATAGGTATATATATTTCAAGATGTCTGCAGCTTTAGAGTTTCACACCCAATTTTTGTCACTTTAGCATTTGTTCTTTTCATGTTCATAGGTGCCAAACTAAGGTGGGATCCTTCTGAGACAGTTAACATAGAGATTTTGCCCACATTATCCTCAAAAGTCGAGCAGGTGCCAAGGCCAATTTATGAGGAAGTGGCAGAGGGTCTTGTTCACAATGCCAAATCGCTGTGGACCTGTAGGCATTTCGTCGAATAGTTGTGGTTGCAGATTCAAACAAGGGAGAAGGAAGTTTCCAAGTTGTCAGTTGAGCGTGATGATCTCAAGGCTCGGTATGAGTTCACCTCTGCTAAACTAAGTGGTGATCTCTCTTCGCAGACTTCCGAGGTGACATATACTAGATATTGGAACCTACTCAATCACCACGCGTCACTGACTTGGAGACTAGCAGAGCGTAAGGCTTAGATAGACCTACTGAACGTCAAGTGTCAAGATTGGAAAGCTTTCACTTCCAAGGTACGCAAATGGGGTCAGGATGAAAAGAACCACAAACATCATTATAAGAAATCATTGAAAGAAGTGTCCATTGAAAAGCGCCAATTGGAAATGTTTGTGGAGGGTCTGGGTCTGTGGTCTGCTTTTGATACCTTTGCTCAAAACACAATTGTTGAGATGGAATTGCTTACAAGGGTAATCATGACCGCTTCTGGGGAGGTATCTGTGGGTGAATTCCCTCTAAAGCATCCTACCTGGTCAGTTGTTGATAAAGGGAAGACCTTGGCAGATGTCGACCTAGGCTTTGATGGGACCGACTGGACCAGTGTCTTAGAAGAGGAAATCCTTCACTGGCTGGAATTCGGCTTAGGGGGATCCCCTATGGTAAGCATTTTATTATTATGAACTTCATTCGTTGCACATTGTTTGAAATTTTATCTTTCTCTTATTCTTACGTTGATTATTTCTTTTTGCATTTTCAGGATCAAGGTGGTGACGATGTCTACGAAGCTGGTCCCAGTGAAGCGGGGGCCCATGATGCCAGCGGGTCTAAAGAGGACGACCCTCCTGTCCCAGATGTTTAGTTTTGTTTGTTTTTCATTTTTTTGACTCAGATTTATACAGGAATTGTAAATTGAGATGAATGAAACCATTTAACTCTTGTACTTCTACATCATTACATATATAATTTTTTTTATTGATTTTCAGCTTAATTGCAAACACGACACGACAATGTAAAATGTTTTGGTTTGTTTTTATGGTTTAAGGGTAATGCGCGGATGTAATTATAAGTTGGAGTATAACGACAAACGAAAGAGGAAAACAAAGTATAAGTGGATGATCAAGTTTAAGGCCATTTCGAGCCAGATTTGTACTAGTTTAAGGCCATATCGGGCCACAAGCGTAGTTTAAGGTCATTTTAGGCCCCAGCGTAAGCAAGGAACGTTTCAAATGACACAGGTGGGTTTCTCGGTTGACCAACCATTTTTGATCGTGGCTAGTTTTATGTCGTTGCGGACATGATAGTTTAACGTCATTCCAGACTTGGAATGTAGTTTTATGTTGTTTCGGACTTGTTGTAGTTTAATGTCATTTCGCATAGGTTGTAGTTTAATGTTATTTCAGACCAATGACGTTTTGTTATTTATTGGTTTAGTAATTTTTTGATTTTTCACATTTTAACGTTGGGAGTAGAGTTAGAGGGTATGATTCTATATTCAGTGTCCCCTTCGCTGATCATGTTGAATGGTAACTCAACCGAAGGGACGTCTGATGGAATAGTCCCCGCATTGGTGTTTTCAGATGTTTCGGCATTTAGTGTGAGTTCTGTGTTAGTTGTTTTTTCTAAGTGAGGAGGTGTATGTACAATGTCAGGCCTAGGTATTTCTATTTTGGGTGGGTTTTCTTCTGTGTTTAAAGGATTACCGCCCACCAGTTGTTCATTTATGTCATGTTGTCTAGGATCTTCAAGCTTAACCTCTGAGCCTTGGTCTGTGTCTATGTACGATGAGATGATGGGTGCAGCAGCCTCCCCGTGTATGATGATTTCACCACCTTCATAAGGTAGATGAATCTCTTGGTGTATAGGGGATGAGACCACTTTCAGTTGGGCTAACCAGGGCCTTCCTAATATTAGGTTAAATCCTAGTATCTCATCAATTACTACGAATTCGGCGGATGTGGGGAATTGGTCTCCTGCTATGAAGTCTAAGGTCACGGTGCCTTTAACTATCACGCACGACCCGCTGAATGATTTCAAGCATGTGGTGGCAGTTGGTATGATTAGCTCTGTGAGCCCAAGTTGTTCAATGATGGGATATGGGACTACGTTTGTGGCAGCTCCATCATCTACGTGGACCCTATGTATCTAGAATTGGTTTACTCTTATTGTTATAAACATAGGGGCTGTTGTTATCTCCCCTGTTTTCTTATCCACCTTGATGTTATCGTTATGGAAACTTAATGGTTTGGAAGCTGACCCTTGGGGTGAGTACATTACCACATGAATTGAAGGTTCATTTGGAGGTAAGTCCTCGCTCACTGGGATAGATGTTAACATGTGCACCAAAGCTTCGCGATGTGTTTGGGATGTTAAAACTAAGTCATATAAGCTTAGCGAAGTATTCTTTTGTTTGAGCACTTGTGTGACCTGTGTTAGGGCTATTGCTAGGTCTCTACTGTTGGGCGTGTGTTTATCGACAGTGACTTGGTCCATTGGGCCCAGCAGTTTTATTTTCCGCATTGTTGGTTTATCATCATGTTTTTTTGGAATTGTTGATTCGGGCGCATGATGTTTTCTCGATGATTCCCCCTCATGACCTATATTTGGTTTATCGTTAGGTTGTGTCATGGACATCGCGTTTAGCGAAGTAGGTTTAGGAGGTCCTAAGGCTAGCCGTTGACGCTCCTTTTCCAAGCGTTCGCGCGTAAGCCTATCTGCTAAGCATTCTCATGTGTGACGCGGGGGTGTGGTTGGTTTTGAGGCCTCAAGTTGCCTTGGGATTCATACTACGTATGGAGTCGGGTGGGGTTGCGGTTGGACAATCGCCTACGGTTGGGTACCAGACTAGTTAGGCACCTTGATGACATAAGGACTGGGTTTACTTTACGTTTGCGAGGTGGAGGGTTGGTAATCATTAGGACTTTCGGGTGTCCTAACGACTTATGGGGTTGGTTTAGGCGGAGGTTGGACCTCTGCTGTTGTGACTGTGGATGGTACTCAGACTATGTAAGGGGCAGGCCAAGTAGGAGGGGTTGGTAGATTTGAGGTAGTGACGGCGGGAGGTACACGCACCATGTATGGTTTTTTGCATGTCAGGGTGTTAGATGTTGCTACAGTGGGGGGTACTCGGACGACATATGGCTGATGCAGGGTGCATGATGATTGAGGCATGGATGTTGATGCAGTGGGAGGAATACGCACTACGAATGGTTTACTAGGCATTTTTTGTTCATAGTCAGAGTAGACGGTGTTAATGCTAGGTGTTTCAGGTTCATTATCTAGGTAGATTGTTTTAATAACGTATGATGCCTCTTTGGTATTTAGCGGATCTTTATACACACCCATGGCCTGGCTCTCCGGTTGGACCGGGTTGGCCTCATCAAAAGTGATTTGACCTCCATCAATCATTCATTGTATGTCTTGTTTCAGGGTGAAACAGTAATCCGTGCCGTGCCCATTACGTTGGTGATAGTCGCAAAAGCGATCCATTCTAAAACCTTTTGGTACTGGGGGCTCATCTGGCATTGCTAAGCTTGGGTTCTGAACCAGTTGACAGAACCGATCATGTCTCTGGATAGGAGCAGGGGATAACTATTTGTGTTTCATTAACCCAGCCTTCAAGAGTTGGTCAAATAACTGTGATGGTTTCATAGGTAGTGGCGTATATTGGGAAGGTTCTTTCCTCTCAAAGTTTCTCGTATGGTTTGGTGTTGGGTTCTGCGATGAGGACGATTCTGGTGAGGCCGCGGGAGTGGGTTTAGTATAATTAGTAGGGGCAATAGGCGGTTTGCTTTGTTGTCCCATGTTTGCTTGTTGTGTTTCTGCCAACGCTGCTATAGTTGTTTTAGCCTTTTCTTTATCTTTTTTACTGTGTTGATTCTTAAAGGCTAAATACGCAAGGTTGTGGCTATTTTGGGCCGCCTCCTCTATGTTTTTAATCTGTATAAAGGCTTGATTAAGGTTACACGCATTGAGATAATATAACTTGGATTTGAAGAAGTCGTTGACAAACCCCTTTAGGATAGTGAGCAGATACGTCTGGGGAATTAGCTCGTGTAGCTCATTGAGAGCAGCACTCCACCTTTGTATGAATTTTTGTACGGGTTCTAAGGGTGCTTGTTTGACTTGTATAAGACTGTCAAGTGTTTTTTCAGGTTTCAAGTTATACTTGAACCTGGTAACGAATTGATGTAACAACTCCTCTAAAGAAAATATCGAGTTTCTTGGCAAGGCCCAATACTAATCAAGTGCTCTCCCTGCGAGAGACATAGGGAACACTGGTAAAATGGCGTGTGGCCATGCCTGAAGTAATGCGCATTCGAGTCTAAATGTTATAAGGTAAGCATTGGGGTTCGTTTCCTTGTTATATTTAGTTAGCGTAGACAATGATACACCTTTGGGTAAGGTTAGGGGTGGAATGGAAGAGCTGATGGGATCATCATGGTAAAATTCCATTACCTTTAACCCCTTGTCGACAGTCGTCTTGAGGCGTTTGACCTCGTCAGTTAGTTCTTGCATTAGTTTCTTGGCATCAGCCTAGTCTTGAGCGCTAGGTGAGGTGGCAGCTTGGGGATGTTGTAGGGTGTACATGTTAGATTGTTGGATAGTAGGTTGGAAGGCTGAAAGCTGTGTAGTTGGCGGTTGTACTTGTAAAATATTTATAGCAGGTGGTACCAGAGGTGGCACATTATGGGCAAGGGGTTGCTATTGTTGTGGTTGTATTTGGGGGATGCTGACCGGTGGAATTGTGTGAGGGGGTTGATGTGGTTGAGCACCAATCGTTGCCCATTGCCCGGTCATGTTTTGTGTAGGAATCTCTTGAACTTGTTGAGTTACAGCGGTAAAAGGGGCTCCATGACTTTGGACTTGGGGGATATAGTGGACAGACGTAGATGCCGGTATCACATGCGGCATCCCGATCATGCAGGGTGGGAAGGTCACTCCTACATTGTTTTGAGGGGGTTGCATTTGTAAGAACAGGGGTGCCGTGGCTGCGAGAGGAATTACAAGGGGAAGTGTGTTGACTTGAACATCGGTTGGTGGAGGAATGGGGATGACAGCTACTGTGTCTTGTTGAGGCACCTGTGCATGCGTGATTCTAGATGGCTGGAGGGACGTAGTTTCGCCCGTGAATGGGTGAAATAGCGGGTTTATATAAGTTTGTGGGCTAAGGATGTGGTATGAGTCTTCATGCTCAGATTGGATAGCGAACTCAACTTCCTCTTCTGGTTGAGGATTTACTACAGGCTGATCTAGTGATTGGCTCCTTTGCAGGAGGAGTTGTGTGATGAGCTCAGAGTAAGGCTCTAGAACAAGGATGATATCGTACGGGAAAGTAATGAACTCTTGCCCTCCCCTGTAGAAAAGTTTGTATTGCCTTTTAACTTCTATTTCAGCTCAGTCCACAGCTAGGCTGGCTTTTATTTTCACGCATATGAAGTTGTACTGGTCTTGAGTTATGGTGTTGGACGATGGATTCCTCCCTTGCAACCTAAGAGACCGACGGGGCCCCATTGTGGGTTGTGCCACGGGTTGTTGAACGACCATGGTTCCTGCAAGGTCTATGACCTGGGTGTTGTAGCGGTGGTGTTTACGATGTTCATGATGAGCAGTTGAGAATATGACACAGTGAAGGGATATGGAATTAGTGTACTTAGTGCGGCGTAAACCTATGTTCGTGGCGTATAACGTATAGACTGGGTCTTAGCGTATGGGCTTCAACGACCAGCGTATGATGACAACATAGATAGCGTATAGGTATGCAGCGTGTAGTGTCAGCGTAGAGAATCTACGGCGTAGAGTGTGCAGCGTATACACTCAGTAGCATATACAGCGTCAGCGTACAGCGTAAATAGGATTACAGCATATAGAGTGTAGCGTATATGGATGGCAGCGTAAATGAGCTTAAGGCATAGGGCATAGACAGGGTCTTGTGTGCAGCATAGAAAAAGTCTACAGCGTAAAGTGAGCAGCGTATGTGTTAGCAGCATAAAAAGAGTTTTGTGTGCAGCGTAGACAAAGTCTACATCGTAAAATATGCAAGGTCAGCATATAACATAGACAAGGTCTACAACATATAGGGGACAACATATATTTAACAGCGTAGAAGCTGAGAGACTTGCAGATGATAGGTTTTAAACAAAGTAGCGTAGACACTGGATAGTTTGTAGGCAGTAAGTTTTAAACCGAGCAGCGTAAACATTGGGAGATTTGCAGAAAGGGTTGGCATATACTCAACAACGTAGACGCTGAAAGCTCTAAAGCACAGTAAGTTTAAGGCAGAGGCCCTCTTTCTAGCACCAATTTCTGTACTGTCCAAAATCGTCAGTATCCGGCTGGAAGGAAACAAAGACTTGANTTAGGAAGAAAATGTAACAATGGTATTTCAAAATGAGAGTTACAATGCACTGGTCTAACGTAGTTGTGGCTTTGACACAAGGCGGACAAAAAGCCCCGGTGGATGCAGGGATGACTATGGGCTGGTTCACACTGTAGGCACAGCGTAGAGGCTGTATGCTCAGTGTATAGGGTTGTCCAGTGTACAAGGTTCTCTGCTCTAGTTCCTAGCATCTCTGTTTTTCTCTGGTTTTTGTTCAAAATTGCCAACCTCTTAATCTAGTCAAAAATTGGGGCTTTTATACAGGTTTTGACGTTAGACTCGGGTTGGACAACACGTGGCACATTGACCGGGTGCATAAGCATAAAATTTACAAGTGTACAACATGTTACATCTGCTGGCGTATACGCTGTGGATGCTAGGCGTATACGCTGCGTTTGCTAAGTGTATATGCTGATGGCTGCTGGGCGTATACATTGGGCGTATACGCTGATGGCTGCTGCTGGGTGTATACGCTGGGCGTATACACTAATGGCTGCTGGGCATATATGCTGGGTGTAAACGTTGATGGTTGCTGCCTTGTACCAAGTTGTGCTCTGCAGTGCTATTTCCATGCTGTCTTTGGGGATTGCATGCCGAGCGTATACATCAGTCGTACAAGCTAAACGTACTTGTGAGGCGTGTACGCTGGTCGTGTACGCTGGGCATATACACTGAGAATGTAAACTTGGGCGTATATGCTGAGAATGCATACTTAGTGAAAATTAAGTATCTTGATCTCCGAAGTTGCCATGTTTGATATCAGATGTAGCCGTGGCCGTCTGTGGGTCACAGGGACCTGCTTCTTGTTGGAAAAGTACTAAGCTCAAAATT
Organism: Gnetum montanum; assembly: GCA_015680685.1. NCBI lineage: Eukaryota > Viridiplantae > Streptophyta > Gnetopsida > Gnetales > Gnetaceae > Gnetum > Gnetum montanum. The sequence goes on along the minus strand of MNCI01017090.1, from coordinate 17,025 downwards.
TTGTGATGTTTTAGTGGGCACCAAAAATAATTAATGACCATGAATTGTTAAAAATTGGATCATGCAAGAATTCATCAAAGAATTAAGACATACCAGAATGGTTCCATTGATTAATCATGATAAGAGGTAGTGAGGTGGTAGATGGGGAGAATCAATGATGAGAGGAAGGATGGTAATGAAGTCCCACATCCTAGTTACATGAAGTCCTTTGTAGAGTTGCATAATTAATACGACTTGATATTGTCCCATACTTATTGAGAATTAAGGCCATCCACTTCCAGTGACTTTGCATTGGCACTTTTAGACCATTCGACCATCGAGAGTTCATGAATACTCCCAATGATCACCCACCATTCTAGATAGAGAAGAAAATAGAGGTAGGGAGTTAAGAGGAACTTATTAAGTGAAGTGCCTTTAAGCATGGGTATCATATCTTTCTAGCCCCAAAACTAGTGTTTGTAGCCCAGTATTTCATCTAAGGGGTGTGCTTTGAATTTCCATATTTTTTTACGGAAACCCTACAATGTAAAGACACTACTTCCTATTATTGGTTGACATTAGGAATGATAAGGAATTTATGAGAATACCCTTAAAAATATAGATGGTAGGTAGGTACAAAAGGTGACAGGTCCTCTTGAAGCCACACCTTTGTTAATTCCACTTAATTTGTTCCAAGTTTGGAAAGTATCGAGGTAATGGTTCCTTTATTAGTTGTTATCAAGAAAAGATCTCATGCTTTCAAAATAAGAGAACACCATGGAGTTGAGTGACATGGGTGAATGATGTGAGCTCACTACTTGATATCATGAGAAAACCAATGTATGATTAATTAATGTTAAAATAATAAAATCATGTCATTAAGTAATTAATTTAGTCACCATCGATTAGTAGCTATATTCAACACCAAAGTCATTATGGAAATAAAGAAGAAAAATAGATGAAAGAACATTCAAATAAAGTAAAATATAAAAGAAATTGGAAAATATCCAAGAAAATGAAAAATTTATAAAGAACGATGTAAAACAAAAAGGTTGAGAAACTTAGGAGCCACTATAGGATGTTAGCATGGGTGGCCATCTTCTCCATGACTATGTTGGAAGGGAGAGATCTGAAAAATTGAGTGTGTTCAGTCATTAGTTGAGGTACTATTACCACCAGTGGTCCTTGTCTCCAAGAAAGGTTTAATTTTTTGATGGTTGACCAATAATATTTTGTTTAGGCTAGCAGGGTTGTAGATCATCATGGTCCTAGATGGAAAAGTTTCATGTATAATGTAAGGGTCCTTCCATAGCATTTGTAATTTTGTACATTGAGGTACATGCATGGTGTTTTAGTAGAGTACCTTATCTCCTAGTTGAAATTTTACTTTTCTTATTATAAGATCATGGAGTTTCTTACTGTGTGCCTTATGCACTTCATTTAATAATATGACTACCAATTGATCTTCATCTAGCATGTTGAGGTTCATGAATCTTTCTCTTTAGGCTAGACTTAGATCCAAATCAAGATCATAGGCTATTGAAAGTGTATAGTGCTTGGTTTGGATGGGAAGAGTTGGGAGTTTCATGTACACTAACGCATAGGGATAATACCCAATAAGATGTTTCCATGTTGAATGATAAGCCTAAAGAGCATCATTGAGTTTACTTCTCTAGTCCTTCCTATATTTACTAACTATGCATGTTAGTATCTTTTTGATTTCCCTATTGGTAAACTTAGCTTGAACATTGGCTTGGGAGTGGTATGGAGTTGTTAGTTTATGTTCAACTCCCAAGTGTTGCATAAGTTCTTGAAAAGTGGAATCCATGAAATGTATTTTATTATTTAAAATTAGTGCCCATGGCACACCAAACCTATTTATAACATTTTGTTATAAAACCATACCACCATAGAAGATGAATAGTTGGTGATGATAGTGGCTTCAGCCTACTTGGTGCAATAGTCAACTACCTTGATGATGTATGCCTTTTCATTTAACATGGGGTTGATGGACCCCTTGAATTCAATCCCCCCAAAATTAAAAGGCTTAAGTTTAAATCCACTATTTATATCCTTTCATTTGCATGGTCATCCCTCTATAACGTTGGCACATATCACAGGTGATGAGTGGCGAGGTACCCCTACACTCAACCATATGAAATACGAGCGTTACACGCATGATTTAATTTAACTTCATAGATGGACTAGTTGTGACATCTAGATAGTTAGCTTTAGGTCACAGTTC
>MNCI01017090.1:0-14655 GCA_015680685.1 Gnetum montanum | reverse complement strand
ACCAAGTAGTCACACTTAAATGCTCATAATCAAGTTGTACTCATTCCATGTTTAATAGGAGTTTAAGGGTGAGAGATATTAATTAAGAAATTAGTAAATAATAATTAATTAAATGATTAAGCTAAGTGAATGCTGCAATGATGAAGTAATCTTGATCTTTATTTTTGATCATGTGCATGTCCAAGTACATCACACTCGAATAAAGGATGTCATACAATTATAATCATCACACTGCGGGCATACAATGGGAGGAAAAGGGTTGAGAGAAAGAAATTAAAACACTTAAAGTAAGAACTACCTAATACTCTAACTCATTTCTTTACCTCTTATTTATAGATGAGGAGACAGGCCACAATATCACGTATGAAATATCGTGGTCACCCAAATGATGACTCATCATACCCCCACAATTGAATGAAAACTCATCCTCGAGTTACAGTGATTACATAGTGGATAGGTATGGGATTATTGGATGGTGAAAATGGGGTTATGCCGTAGTGTGGAATGAAAAAAAAATTGAGACATAGCACAAAGAATGTGCTACAACTACAAAATTTATGGAACCCATGTAGTTCTTGGTGGCGATGGCTCCTCCATTGGGGGTTTCCCTCTTGTCCTGTGCTCCAGGTATTGGGACTTGATGGTGTTGAAGTATGGCTTGGAGTTTCTCCTCTTCAGTTTGGGGATCTTGTGCTGTCTATGCTAATATTCCAATGTTTGATGGAGTTAACACCTCCCATGGGTAGGGTAGTTGTTGAAACATTTGATTGGCCTTAACATACCAAGCTGCAAATAGCTATCATTCCTCTTCATAGGCTCTGGGTTTGTCTTTGTACTCTTGAAAATCTACAAGTCATTGAGCCAAATCTATTGCGACACCTTTTTAGCCTTGGTAGCTTGCCTTCACCACCTCAAGTTCAAAATTTGCAATCTCTAGTTTTTCCAACAACTTCTTATGTTCAGCAAATTTTGCTTCATATTTGTTGTGGGTGGTGGCTACCTATTGTTCAAGCTCTGTCCTCATGCACCTTGTTGTTAACATGGTAAGGTTGGCATATCATAGGTTTGCCAACTCCATGTATTCTGTCAGATCCTGAATCTGCAGGTCCCGGTTCTTAACTTCTGCCTGGTGTGCAAAGGCATATGTGTCCAATATGGCCTACCATTTAGTGTGTTGAGTACTAATAGCATTGATGTGGGCCTTGGCCATATGGATCTCCTTCTCAAGGATCTTTTTGTACATTCCCATCTAGTCTCGGAAGTGCTCCTTTATCTTTTCATGCCTTTTAGCCTCATTTTTCCATGAGCTGATTTCGATGGTTATCTTTTGACAGATTTTGCGTACCTCCTTCATTGAGAGGGTTCTATTCTCCTTAGCTAAACAGCTCATATCTTGGTTGACATGGATGAATTGTTCTTGCAACTAATGAAAGTGTTCTTCAAGAACATTCTTTTGCTTTTCCACAGAGATCAATTGAAGTTTATCGTCAACAAGTTGTTTATTTTCCTCCTGTAAGACATTGAGTGCCTTAAGATGTGCATGAGTTTGTGTCCATGCTGTAGAGGCATCCCAAACAGCCTTCTCTTTTTATTTAGCCACCTTTTTATTCTCCATTAATAGCTTGGTTAGTTGCTCAGTTTTGAAGCTGTCTAGCTGGTCTATGGGAATGAATTGTAAAGGGTCTCACTGTGTTGCTTGTAGGGCCATGAGCTGTTCTTGGTATTTTTGCACCTCTGCTTCAGCATGCTTGGCCCTCACTTCTGTTAAGACCAGCTTTCCCTTTGTGAAAATGAGGTCTGATTGAATTACTGTAACATCTTGAGAGATGTCAAACAGATACGTCATTACTTGTTCTGTTTGTAGTAATCGATCAAGCACATCCTCATGTTTCACAAGAGTCATTGAGGTTCCGGAAAAATTTTGAGCATCCTATGCTCTCTTGAGATCTACCAGTGGCACAACAGGTACATTGAATGATTCTTTGATATGATCAGTAACCACTTCTATGGCTCCCATGGCATCTTGGTGTTACATGACCACCATAGTGGCTCCTTCACCAGTTTCTAATTGTACTAGAAAAGATGCTACATTTCCCGATATCTATTGTGATCAAACACTTTCCCCTCCTCCTATATGAATAGACACTCCATCCCTTGTGTGATCCAAAGAAACTGTGGATTGCATGGCATTGTCAATGACACGGAAGAGGTTTGCATCATCACGACTTCCCCAACTGACTGTCTCAACGATGGCCCTAAGATGGCTCATCGATGGTCTATAGTCTTGCAACGGTGGTGGCTGATCCTAGCCCATGCTAGGCCCTACTTACTATTGTCAAATGGATCTTGTACTTGGAGGTTGGCTGGGTCTTGCAAGTTGAGTTGTAGTTGGTCCAGCCGTATGTTCTTCTTCTTCTTCTAGTCCCAACATCTCACCAGTGATTTTCCTTGCGGTTGGTGGATTTAATAGTTTTGAATATGAAGCATTCTAGGATTTTCGAAGGACATCATTGGTGTACCCCTAGATACTAGCATGTAGGCATAGCTTCTTGATAAGGCAGGGAAATGGAAAATCCATCTTCCTTATCTTCCATTCCTTGAACCGCCTTAGGATCTCTGTTAAGTATAGATGAGGCAGGTTAGCATTAACCTTTCCCATCAACACTACACATCCTCTTGCCACATACATTGAAATTATTTTTGAGCACTTTGTGGGGAAGAGGTGATACGTTCCAATTTTAAAATAGATCATCTCTTCCATTTTCAACTCACCAAATGTCTTATCTCTGCCATATGCCCTTTCCAACCAATCCCATCGCACATTGGGGTCTTAACAAGTGGATAACTGAGCAACGTTGGGCCCTATATTTGGAAGGTTTAATACTTCTGAAATGTTCTGTGTGTAGAAATTGACTATCACACCACAAATATTGAAAATGGTGCCTTATTCTTGGTTGTGCTAGAATTGGTACGTCTCCCCTAGGTACCAGGAACCGCTTTCAGAGAGGGTAGGCCATAAGGGAGACCCTCTGAGGTAATTCCTAACAACCTCAGGAGTGAACTCTACAAAAGATTCAAAGTTTAATTCCACAATCACCATAGTGAATGTGGAGTTTTCGTGGATGGCCTGAACACAATCTTGGGGCAATGTGAGATATTGTCCCTATTCAGGCACTACAACAGCTCCTCCTTCTACATGTCCATACTATACGATAGGAGGGTCCTCTTGATGGATGCTAAATGATTATTCCTCCTATTTTGCATGTGGTCTGGTAGGGACTTTTTCTTCACCTCTCCTAGGTCATTTGCTTCGACCTTGAGTGGGACCTTTCTTTTGTCCACGTTTCGAGGCCATTTGCAATCACACGATGTCAAGCATTAGTAAGGTTATTTTTGAAGTTAATTTATACCTTATTACTTTCCTTAATTAATTAACTTATTTTATCTTTGTGTGATATCGCCCGAAAGATTGTAATAATGAGTCCATTTTACTTAGGTGGTTTTCATTTTTAATTTCCTGGTGTACCTAAAGGGATTCAATTTTTTTTGGCACAATTATTCTAAATGTTATAGCTAATTACCCTTGATAATGTCCTTTGGGTGATGATAAATTCCAAAAAGGTTAGGTGCTATTCGACAGGTGTCCCTCCCCCATGAGATATAGGTAGAAAAGCAAGGGTGTCACACTCACAAGTTGTAGAGAAAAAATTGAAAAACTCCCCCACATGATGGTTGAAAAATGAAACTAAGTGTTTCGGGGGGTGGGGGGTGGGTCACCTATTTATAGGTTAATGGGACACAATATCATGTATGATGCATTTCATACATGATATCACGGTCCTAATGGCATTGGGCACAACAATAAAATATCAAATTTTTGAAGATTTTCTTGAAATAAATGGTGTAAACTTAGGACATTGGCTATTTTGAAGGGGTTCTAAGATAATTAGATGGTTTGGAAGGCATGAATAATGATCTGTGGGTTTTATCAATAAGGACCTTGAGAGAAAAAGGCCATGTAATGGTACATAGAAATGTTGATTTGGAAGGATACTAGTAGGGAAAGAAAAATCATTTGAAAAATATGTTGAGGGTAAGAAATGGTGTATGTGAGTTGTGTCATCAGTGAGAGTTACAAAAAATTACACAAGTGGATCCTCCCCAAAGTAGGTTCCAACCTATAATTCCCTTATGTAACCACACTTAAAGTGTCCATGGGAACTAGAATGGTTAAATGTAATTCACACCGACTCCACAAAACACACACATGTAAATATCACTAGAATGAGGTAAGAATTCTATGTTACACATGACACGAGCTACAATTACACGAATAGTAAGATGATACGAACTGTAGAAGGGATCATAGAGATTGGGACATGAGGTAACTAACCTAAGGCACAGTGAATCCTGCGTGTAAAGCATGATCAGGGTGTTATTAACCCATCATTCCAAGATCAGGACCAAGTCCACTCCTCTGAGTAGTAACATTGCATTATTTCATCCCATGATGAGTGACTATGAGAGTACCATAACAACAAGGCGTATGATCGCTTGGCATTTTGTTCAAGGGAGGAGTAATTTTTGTTTTGTGGCACTTTTCTTTGCTTTTTTTTTTCTATTTTCTTTTTTTTTTCTCTTTTTTTTTTCGATTTCTGAATCTAGAGAAGTCTCCAACATTCAGGCATGGGTGCATGTCTTTTCAGTGGGACCCCCTAGAATAGCATTGGATTTTTGAGTGCCCTTTTGATTACTCTTACTTCCATTTTTCGTTAGATTTACAAGGATCTTAGTACAACCACATTGCATGATAACTCCCACAGACATCACCAAAGAGAATCCTCAAGTCCCCTTGATGTCACACCCCTAATGATTCCGTCTTGGTCCATCCTTCTTCATTTTGGGTATAATGAACACCAAATTAATTTTAAGTCTTAAGAATATCAAGGATATCACTATACCCTTGAACAAAACCTCTTATTTGTAGAATGGAAGAGTGGATGTAATGGGCTTACTATCCAAATAATTAATCACTTGAGACTTGATAACATAGAACAAACCTCAACCAACGATCCACATGAGTGTTTTATTCGTAGATGAGATTACTTACAAAAACATAAAAAGACAAAAAGAAAAAAAGATAAAACAAGAAATTGAAAACTGAAAAACTGTAAAACAAAAAGTTGTAAAATTGAAGAAAATGAAAAAGTGGTTTTTAATCTTGCTTGTTACTAGAATGCGGGATATCCCCCATAACTAAGCATTTGAGCATGGAAAGGATTAATAAATGGGAGGTGAGGATCCTTGCATGTTGGAAATATTTAGACTTGGTCATATTTACCCCATTGGGCTCCACACACTTGGTTATAGTAAGCATAGTCAAGCAATTTATAAGATGTGGTTCTTGGATAAAGAGTCAACCCACTATGTTGTTTGTGACCATTAGATGGTATGTAAGGATCAGGATGTTGTCGCTCTCCATGCCTATGTTCATTGGGGCGTATGGTTGTTGGAGTGTTAATTGGTGGCCCTAATAAAGTAACAGGAGGTGTTGGGTTCAAAGATGAGGGTGCACCATAGGGTTGAACTTGTGCTAAGTTGGAGGATGAAGTGGCCTTGGAATTGTGTTGTCCCTTCCTAGGATCATTTCTAACGAAGGGACACTTTCAATGTTGGGGAGGCATCTCACTGTTGTTGGCGATAGTAGCACAAGTAACGTTCAAACATTGCTATGGTGTAGACACCTTAGGAATAGTTGGCGGTGATGTGGAAGGAGGGAAAAGATGAGAATGTTGAAAATTAGGAGAAGTGTAAGGTGCACAAGGTGGTGGTTGTTTTGAGGACATGGGCTGATAGTATTGAGAAGAATGATAATGTGGTGAGATTGAGTATGTTGACCCAGTTGGGGAAATAGGATGTTGAACTAGATAAGCGTTTGGGTTTAGATGATACGAAGGGTGTCTCCAGTCTAAGGGTGGCTTCCCCCACAACTGGGATTGTTGCCACTGTGATCGAACATACTATCTCTGTAAAAACTCTAAATGTAACATGCTTCCCCAATTCTCATATAAATGCAACAAGATTATGCATTGGCCCTTGGGGTGATCGTATAGGCATATGTTGCATTCATACGTATGATTGGTAGTTAAGCTCTTATTTTCCTTATCCCTTCTTTCCGATTGTCTAATGTTTTGTCCTACTTCTTGGGTTGTCATAACTTTATCTCCAATAATATCAATAAATTCTCCACACTTTTTATGTGTCCATTCCAACATCTTATTGATCTTTTCCTTAACTTCTTCTAATGATTATTGTATTGGAAAAGATGGTTCTTCCACCATGGGATTGGTTGATTTCTCCTTTTTATGATCATGGACCTTTGTTAAGTTGAGTTTTTGGCCCTGTTGATGTTTTTCAACACTCTCCCATCTAGCCATTTCTCCTTCTTCTTTTGCTACCTACTTAATAAGCTCTTGGACTTGATGGATTCGTAGTTTGTATAGTTGACCTTGGGCATACATCCCTAGGGTCTCTCTTGTTTCATCACGGAGCCCATCAATGATATGATACATTAGCCTTTCCTTGAAAAACTTATGGTCTAGATAGTTGTTTAATAGTGCATAATATCTTTCTAAGGCCATGTCCAAGGGTTCATGTTGCTCTTGTTGCCATTCTTGGATTTGTTTCCTCAAGGCTGACACTCTTGCATAGGTTTGATATTTTTTGTTAAAGAGTTCTATCATTGTTGACCAACATCGTATTGAATTTGGTTTTAATGATCTATACCAAACTTTTTCTTGGCCAACGAGTGTCATAGAGAAGAGCTTAAGTTTTTGCCAACCATTATCAATGTTGTTCCATGTGCAGGCATCATAGAAGGCTTGTAGATGTTGATGTAGATCTAAGTCATAGTCTCTTGAGAAATTAGGAAAGTTATTTAAATTGAGCCTAGGTAGACTACTCTCTTTACGATGCCTACAGGAGATTCGAACAAACTCTTGTATTTGCATTAGGCTTGTAGTGGCCAGTAGGGGTTCATCATCATCTAGTAAGTTATGATTTCATGCGTTGGGATGGCGTTGCTTCCATTTATGCTTATAAGAAACCCCCACCTCAAGTTGCATACTCCAATATTCATTGTCATATAGTTCGTTTGTTCTCCAATGAACTTCCTCACTAGATGTGGCATTGTTATGGTCTTGTAGGAGAGCCATGGTTGTGATGTTGTGTGTGAATTTATGTGTGACTTTTTATAATTATTTTTTCTAAAAGATATATTATTAATTCCTATATAACAACCTTGTATGATACAACTAATCTAGATAACTAGCACTGTCCCTGGCAACGGCACCAATGATGAGTAATGAGGTACCCCTACACTCAACTATACGAATACAAGCATTACACGCACAATCTGGTCAAACTCCACAAAAGGACTAGTTGTGGCATCTAGACAGTTAGCCTTAGGTCGCAGTTTTCTATCTTCCCACCTAGACTAGTATTAACTTTGTCACGTATGGTTTAGTCTAGATTGAGGTGTATGATGTGTTTCTAACCTAATGCTACTCCTGAAGGCAACGGAAGGTAATATTAACTAAGCTAAGAAAGAAAGGATGAGAGAGAATCTAAGCTAGCCTAAGTGCGATGAGCATCCATTCCTTGATTATTTGTACACATCTTGGACTTTGTGCATGACTACCAATGGGATTACCAAGCACAGATCCTAGGTACGCTACTGGGTTACCAAGTAGTCACACTTAAATGCTTGTAATCAAGTCATACTCATTCTGCGTTTAACAAGAGTTTAAGAGTGAGAGATATTAATTAAGAAATCATTAAATAAAAATTAATTAAATGATTAAGCTAAGTGAATGTGGAAATGATGAAGTAATCTCAATCTTTATTTCTGGTCATGTGCGTGTCCAAGTACGTCACACTCAAATAAAGGATGCCGTACAATTACAATCACCACACTGCGGGCATACACTGGGAGGAAAAGGGTTGAGAGAGAAATTAAAACACTTAAACTAAGAACTACCTAATACTATAACTCATCTGTCTACCTTTTATTTATAGATGAGGAGATAGGCTATGATATTGAGTATGTAATATCGTGGTTGCCCAAATGACAACTCATCAATAGGAATGAAAGAAGTGATGGAAATCCTTGAAGATCATGGGCCAATAATACCCTATCATGAGGGTCTTAATGGTCATCCTCCTTGAATATTGGCCCCCAAAAGGACCTTCGTGTGTATCTTAGAGGACTAGAAGTTGATCTTGATTGGAAACACACCATCATTCTAGGCCATCTACGAAACTGTTGTAGAGGTTACCTTTGATTTCCATGAAGTGCTTGGCCTAATAAAGAAACTGTTATTTCTTCTTATTATCCCACTCCTATGGCATCTCTTGTGTGAGTAGATAGGAAAGGATGTGATAATACCATTTTGTCTCTTTGGAACCTTGAATATAAATAACATTAGCAAAGAGGAGTTCATCAAGAAATTGATAAGATTGTGGGCCTTTAACCTCTTTGCTATCCCATCTCAACCAAGTGACTGACAACCATATTCTTGGTCCCCTTTCAATCAATGATTTTTAAATAAAACTCTTGAAGAATCACCAACCACCATATGATATGGGGCCTCACCGTTGGTTTATTCATTAGGAATTAGATATCACTATGGTTGGTTTTCATAAAAAATTGGCACCCAAGAACATAGTGTCTAAATTTCTCTAAGGCATACTCCACTAACATGAGATCCTTTTTTAGTAGTAGTATAGTTTAGTAGGTATGCACTCAAAATGCTCTTACTTGCATAGTGGATGTAGTATGGATGCTTTTGATCATCCAACTGTGTAAGCACTACTCCCAAAGCATACTTTGATACATTAGTTATGATGTAAAATGGCCCAAACTAGTTTTTTGCTCGTAAAATTGGAGTTACTATGAGTTTCTACGTTAATTGTTGAAATGCATTCTCCCATTTCTTGGTCTAAATGAATAATAAATCTTTCTTTGTAAGATCCATTAATGATTTGGCAATCTTTAAGAAGTTTTTAATGAAGCACCTATAGTAACCAGTGTGGCCAAGGAATGACCTTACATCTTTTACTATTTTAAGTTGTTTGGTTATTCCATGGATGATTTGTACTTTTTTTGGGTCTAGCACGATCCCTTTGCTTAAAATTTGATCCCCTAAGATAATGCCCTCTTGGACCATTAGGTGGCTCTTCTACCTATTCAGTCTCAAATTTATCTTTACAAACCATTGGAGAACTGGCTGAAGGAAGTTCAAGGCTTGCTCAAAAGTAGCCCCATAGGTAGAGAAGTCATCCATGAAGACTTCTACCTCACTATCGATATTTTGTTGAAAGATGGTTAGTACCAACCATTAGAACATGGTAGGAGTATTACATAGCCCAAAGGACATCTTTTGTATGTAAAAGTCCCTCAAGAACTCATGAATGTAGTTTTGGCCTAGTCCTTTGGTGTAATCTAGATTTGGTTATACCCATTATAACCTTATAGAAAGTTGTAGTAACAATGCCCCATGATGGTGTTCAACACTTGGTTCACAAATGGACATGTGAAATGATCTTTATAAGTTACCACATTTAAGAGTAAAAAGTCTATATAGATTGATCATTTTTCTCCCTTCTTTGGTACAATAATGAGTGGGCTAATCCACTCTTTATTTACAATTGGATAGATGAACCTAGCTTTGAGAAGTTATTCAATCTCCTCCTTGACGATCTACTTAAGTTTTTGGTTAAATTATCTATATAGTTGCCTTTTTAGCTTGATAGAGGAGTCTATGTAGATTTTTTGCTAGCATATATGAGGATTAATCCTTATTAGCTCATGGTACTGCTAGGCAAAGGTTGTTGTCCATTTGTTCATAACTTTTAGTAGCTTCTTTTTTGTTTTAGAGAAAGTGTGGCATTGATAATCACTAGCTTCCCATTATTGAGAAATGCATATTTCATTCCTACTAGTAGTGCTTTTAACTTAAGGGGCTTTTACTTGAAATTCTTAAGGATCTCCAACTCTCTTTAGTTTATTTCACTTTGTGCATTAGAGAGTTGGTTATGAAGTTGCTCAATTTTTCCATGCTTTTAACATAGGAGCTAGTGAGGCTCTCATCTGGTTCCATGCACATGGTTGATTTAACTTCATCATCTATTATCAGCCACTAGGTACCCTCTTGTTTAGTGGTTGATACATATAGGCATCTTTGAATTTTTGTAGTTTCTGCACACTGATTTCATGCTTAAAGTGATATGCCTTTGATGATCCATAGTATTTGCATGCAATGACATCCTGTGTCACTATACATGATGCATAAATCTCTCTTCTTCTCTATCTTTCCAAATTTATTTTTCTTATAAATCGCCAAGGAAAGATCTCAAATCTCCATTCTTACATCAATGGTGCTTAATCATGTCCTACCCATGATGATAGGGAAGTCCCCCTTATCATCCTTCATATGGATCACCATAAAATTGACAAGGTAGGACCACTCACAAATAGTGATCATGATGTCATTCACTAATACCAAAGGAATAGTGATGGATTGGTCCACCAACTCTAGTTTGATGTTGCTTATTTTCAAGGAAGTAGGTTCTAGGCTTTGTACATCTCTTAAGAAATTAAGTTAACTCACTCTAGAATTTAAATCTAGAAGAGCCTTTCTTGATTCATTTCTAGAAATCTACAAGTAAATAAGGGGACTCCCACAATTAGATCTCTTCATGGGAAGATGATCAGCCTTAATCTAATCTATGATCACATTGTTCAACATGATAGTATGCAACTAGGGAGCATTTTTGTTTAAAGGCTATTCAAGATGGATTTTAGAGGTTGAAGTCATAGAGTTGGTACTCATAGGTTTTTGCGAGGGCCTCGTGGGACTGTTGGTTTTGAAAATTGATCTCTTATGAGGCTTGGGTTTAGGACCACTTGGCTGAGGAGTCAGCTATAAGTTTACTACCCTTGTGGTGTTTCTTTGGTGTGGCTAGGTAGGTATTTCACTTGCATAGATGGAGTAGGTAGAATAGGTATTATTAGTGGTGGTGTAGAAGTGGATGAGTATGGAGGAGGATAGAATGAAAATGAAGACTCCTCCCTTGGATAAGGCACTCTATAGTACTCTAGAGGATAATAGTAGTGTGGGAAGAAAGTGTGACTAGAAGAGTCACATGAAGATATTGGTTGCTAAATGTAGTAACTATAGTGGATAAGGTAATGTTATATTGGAGGTGGAATTCCCCATGATTGTGGGTGTTGCCACTACTAATACTGGTCTTGAGGTTGAGGTGGCACTCCACTTAGATATTAGGATTACTAGTGAAACTACTATCAATAGTTACCTTGTGGATAAGGAAACCTCTTACGTGCTTGTCATTTTTCTAATTTAGGATTCAAAGCATACACTCCAGATTCTTATAGATGTGACAATATTGGATACTAGACCTTAGGATGTTCATATTGGAAAATGTCACATCTATCATCATTAGTTTCTAAATCTACAACCTCCTCTACTATTGTAGTTTTACCCTTATTTTATTGATATTTCTATTCAGCATTGTTCTTTTTTCTTCATTCACAACTACTACCTCCTTGATCTCTATGTTCCTCTACAATTTTCAAAATGGTTTGGAACTTCTTATCTAAGTAGTTTTACATCTTATCTACCTTGTCCAATATTTCAGTAACAAATTTTTATATCAGAAATTTTTCCTTTACATCACTTCATCAAGCGGTGCCTCCACCTTGTTCTCACAAAAACAAACCTCCCCCTTGTAAATGAAGGGGTCTTTGTTATATTCCTCCACACTTTCTTGTTTCTTTATCTCTCCTTCCTCTTTAGTTATCTAATCTATGAGCCTTTGGATCTAATGGGCCCTTAGCTCAAAAGGTTTCTGTTTGGCATAGACCGCAAGAGCTCTTCTTGTTTTAGTTCTAAGCTGATCTATGATATGATGTAGCATATCCCATTGAAAGTATCCATGGCCTAGGCATCAATGCAATAATGAATAGTACCTACCTAGGGTTGCATCTAAGGATACATGATTACCTTATTTCTAGTCTTGGATTTGCCTCTACAAATTGGACACTCTTGAGTACATTTGATATTTTCATTGAATAGTTCTAGTATCAGACTTCATCGGTAGATAGATTTTGGTTCTAAGGACCAGTAATAAATTTTATCTTATTTAATAAATATCCTAGGAAATAGTTTCAACTTTTACCATTTATTTTCAACATTTTGCAAGGCAAATGCATCATGGTAGGCTGGCAAATGATTTTGTGGATTAGAATTATACCCCCCATCAAATTTGGGGATATTTTTCATATCTACCTATTTGATGCAACTATTCTTCAAGTGCTTGGTTGGGATTTTGATATCCTCTAAAATATTCAGCATGTTCCTTGTAGCCAATAGAGGCTTATCATACTCATAATGATCTTGGTAACCCCTATCATGGTCATGATTCCTATGATGAGTCCTTCTATGCCGAATTTCTCTATGATGTTCCTTCCCTTGCTTTTGTTCCTCCCCTTAGTCTCTATTGTTTTGGCTAGATCTGTGATGATCCCTATCCCATTATTCATCACCATCTTGAGCCCTGTTATTCTTTCTATTATCATAGCCTTTACTTCTACTGTTGGAGTTGGAAGAGGAAGATGATGAGAATGATGAAGAGGATGAAGAAGAAGGATAATCAACACTAGAGTAATACCTACAAGATTCTCTTCTTCGATTCCTACCTTGTTCTTGGTGTTTGTATTTATTCTAGTGCTTGTTATGATTCTTGACTTTTGGTGATTGGCTATAGCTACCATCTTTCAAGGACCCATGGTCTTGAGACCCATTGTTCCTATCACTAAGCTTGTCCATAAATGATTGTAACCATTGGTTAAGGGTCTCCCCATCAAAGAAAGGGGGAGATTCAATGTACTCGGAAGCTCCCAAAAATCACCTTCTTTGTGTTACTACAAGAATAATTGGTTAGGAAGCCCCTTACCTTTTGAAGCCTCATAACGTGCTTCCATTTGCTAATCCTTCCTTTGTTGGGAATTTGTAGGATGATGAGGCCTATAAAGGAGATCTTGGACTTTGTATTTGAATTAAGTTTAATAATGCCATAGCAAATCACATTTTTCATTAGAATTGTAGGCACTTATCAGTTAAGAGGCAACACAATGTTGCCCTCGATATCCCTCCAGCAAAGCTATTCATCCTGATGTAAGATGGAGGTGAAGTCTATAGTATGAGAATTAGGATGGATGTAGACAACATAGAATTTTTGGGGTGTCTATGTCTTAGGAACCTTCTACCTCTGATTGGTTATGCCAATATGTGATGGATATTCATCCCTACAAGAAGAAGCCATATTAGTCTTTGTTCAAAAATAGTTTGCATTTGTTATTATATTTTTAATGATTTTTTGTTTAATGATTTTTATAACATCTTTGCAGAATACACCATCTTCCTAGTTAGTGCACTTAGCTAAACTAAGTCCTTGGTAGCAATGCTAATGATGAATAGTAAGTAGTCCATTCACACAACCATACGAATCATAAGCATTCACCAGTGATCTGGTCAAATTTTGTGGACGTAGTCCCGAAGTGTCCTGATAGGCAAAGCTAGTGTCATGAAAGTTATGATTGTTATCTTCTTGACTTGCATTTGTGTAAGATCATTTGTATGGTTAAGTTTAAGCCAAGTTATATGATATTTATTTATATTTTATATTTTATTTATTTAATCTAAGTATGAAATAAAGATAATTAATGGGAAATTAACAATTTAATTATCTAATGATCCTTAATCTAACTAGCCTAACATAAGCATTTGGATCCACTTTCTATTTGCTTCTTGAACTCTTCTTAATGCTACTAGGTTACCAAGTGTCTTTTTTTTTGGGTACCAAATAGTCACAGTTGGGATTACCAAGCATTAAATGGTATGTTTGAAGTGGTTGTACTTATGTGTTTATTATTAAATAAATTAATTAACTAAAGAAATGAATGTAAAGTGCATGAAAATAAACATTAATCTATTCTAAGTGCTATCAGGAGTTCCAAGAATATTGTCTTTATTATCACCACATCAAAGTGTCTAGGTACAATGATGTTTGAATAAGGATCTATACAATTCCTTGAAGTCCTATTATAGGCACCCAGAAAATATTCTAACTCTAGACTAAGAAAACTACAAGACCTCAGCTATGTTATTGAATTAATGTGCCATAAATGTAGTGGGTACTTACATTTATATGGGCATGACATGACACTGCATCAATAAATCATGCATTGATGGGGCTACATTGATGCATGCCCTTTAACAAAACAAGTTGAATGATTCATCAAAGCTTTAGGTTTATACATAATTAGACTATAGTTTCAATTTTATTAAACTATTGTAACATATGATTAAATAGATACATAAAATTTGTTAAATTAAGAAGCATGATATGAGAATGAAAGTTAGGACAAAGCAAGGATGATGATGATTATAGGAAAATGGAAAATAATTAAAAATTATCATCTTATAAAGATAATAGTATGGTAAACCTTATTTACTCTTGTAGAAAATTAATGATATGCATAATTTTATTACATGAAATATCTTGTTTATGATT
>MNCI01017087.1:89216-114746 GCA_015680685.1 Gnetum montanum | reverse complement strand
GCTACAAATTCAAAAAAATGAGTTTGCATTGTGCCAGTGTAATCCAATATGTCGACTCATCCTTGTCAACGTAGTATAAAAATACCATATATATGCACAACCACTACCTGATTTTTTGTCATTGGCCTTCAAATGCATGGGGAGTTTTAGCATATTTCTAAGCCCAAAGCCTTCTACATGTAATATCTTGACCTCTACACATCCGATTTCACCCATTTTTGATTCTGTGAACTCCTGAAGTCAAGCTCTATGTCGTGGGGACACCTACATCAGAATTTTTGAACATCTCCAACACCACACAATTGAATAGCTGAGGTAGTTAAACTTGAGTAAGGAATAAAAGTAAGTATAAAAATAAATAAAATTAACAATGTTTAGCAACCTTAGGACCTTGGAACCATAAGACTGCAATCACTTAGGACCAATAGAGACTATTTTTCAAATTTAAGCTAATTGATGATCGAAGGGTACCAATGCTTGTACTCATGCTACCAAGACTAATCAATGATCATCTATGCTATTGCAAATGGTGCTGAAGCAAGGTCCTCAAGCAGGTGGACCATCACAACCAAGGAAGAAGTGCCAAAGAGGAGGTCAAGGACAACAACAACAACAAGCAAAACAAGCAACAAAAGCTATGCAGGCAACAAGACTACTAAGGGAATAGCCTAAGGTGAAATCTGTCCAATAGGTTCCCACCATGTAAACAAGGCAATCTAGGCAAGTTGGAGTGCCTAGACTTAGGCCAAGCCTTGAGGTTACACTCACAAAGGCTTACCTAGAAAAGGTTCAAAGCAAGGAAGTTCAAAGCATAGTTCTTTAGGAACCAAACTTTGGACCATTCTTGGAGTTCACACCAAAGGAGATCCATACACAGTTACAAGCATCACCATTGGACCCACCATATCCACTAGTGGCAAATGGTACCTTAATAAAACCTATCTTTTTTGGAATAATCGCCGAGGAGATGCTATGGTGAAAATCAAAGATACCACCATTTCCTACTCAATGAAAGCCATAGTGGAGGCCTTGATATTACCCAACATAGGGGCAAAGCTTGTGGAGGTATCAACCCAATCTAATGCATAAGGATTCTTTGGTTTCATGACTCAGAACAATAGACATAGGTAAACCATAAGGATTGTTTCTAGAGTTGATTTCATCCAAGATCAAGTGAGGCTTGGTCAACTAATCCTTGAGGAAGGTTGCTGACAACATCTAAAATAGGTGAGACCTTTGTGGGCCAACTAGCCCTTGAGAATGGTCAATTTCTAAAGCAATCTCAGTTAATTTATTTCCTTGACATTCTATGTGACGTCATGGTTTTGGTACTAATTATGGACTCTTATCCCATGGATCTTGAGATAATAGTTTGTGTGTAGCATGTGGCTCTCTCGTATAGCTTGTTCCAGATGCACCAAGGTGGTTGGATGCACCAAGGTGGTTGGCTCTACTAGAAGGTTTTTGACCCTTCTTTGCATGTTTGTGTACAGATTTAGGTGACAAGAGCTAGGAGAGCTAGGAGCTTGATGGTGTTGGAGCCTTGATTGGATGAATCCTTTCTTATTTTCAGATTTAGTTTTCTTTAAAATCATATGTATTGAAGGGCATGATATATTAAGAATGATAGATTCCATTATAAAATTTTTGGGATTACGGTTTATATCATGATTTATGAAATTTATTATATAAGCACTCCGATGTGGATTTTCTTTTAAAACTATGCACGTTGTTGTTTTAAGTTTTATAATGCTTATGGTTGATTCTTTCTTAAGTTGTAAGCATTATGATGTCACACACCTAAGTATTGAGATTTATGTAATTAATCATAAAAATTCTTAAGTTAAATTTTGAGGTGTGCCACCAACATTTAGCATATGAACGAGAATAAGGCTTGAAACATCCTGTAGAAGCATCATCCTATCTATTAAATTGACTTATTAGAATATAAAAATGATCCATGTCCATAGACTGCAGAAAAAAAACAAATGGCAAAAAACTTAAAAAAATGTTCTTAGTTACTGATAATTTGCAAACAGTATTTAGCCACCTTTCCATTGAGCACTTGTTTTGCAGAAATTGTCCCCAGAGGATGTCACCCTCTCGTAGAGGTACGAGTAACTGTAAATGATTTTGAGGAATAACAATTGCAGTAGGAGCACCAGCTTCGATAACTTTACTGCAGTATTAAATTGGTCGTAAAATTATTTTAAAACTCAAAAATATGCAAAAATAAAGACCATGCGGAAAATTAATAGGCAACCACGTACTGGAAAAACAATGTTTTAATTCAAACAGCACTGACAGAAATTTAATAACTTACGTATAAAGATAATGTTTTTTGCCACCTCGAATAAAAATATCCTGCAAAATTAAAGCAATTTTAGGAAATTTGCATCTTCCTAAATATTTTTGCAGAACCCAAACTTTGTAAATCAAAGCATGCTGAAATGCATAAGATCTTTCTTTTCCAATTCTTCACAATAACAATTCCTTGGAATCTAACTGATGGATGGTACCCGACACCTAACTAACAATAGTACCTCTTCTCAAATAAATATAACAAATGTATCATCATGCTCCTCAGTTTCTTCTATTCAATTTATAAGGCAGACTAGATGATCTCCTGAAGCTAACTAGCAATAGTGTAGCATTGAAGAATTTAATAATATCTCACTTCATAATTTATCCATACATCTAGGTTATTTCCCACTAACGTTTCCATGACACCTTTCTTAGGGCTTCCTTTTGATGTCTAAGGTGATGCTAACACAAGAATCCAATAATAAAAGATTGATATTAGGAAAATTTATCAATTCTGAGGATCTATGTGTGGACCTTCAAAAAATAAACTCACTGATAGGGAATGTACTAGCATTAACAAGATTTGAAATAGGACTCATAGGCAGATAAACAAATTCTCTTGTTGGTTCAAAATGTTTGTTTGGTTAATAAATCATTATACACTGCTCATTAAAGAGGTTTTACATAGGCGGGGGGTTATTGTCTTCGCCACGTGTCCCCTTTGCATGGCCGTGGGGGAGACGGTAATCCACTTTATATCAAAATGTGATTTCACGCGACAGGTATTCCAAGCGGCAAATTTCCAGCACCATTTGAATCTTAACGGTGATCCAAAGGAGGCAACAATTTTGTGGGTACTATAGAAGGCAAGGAATAGTCGAATTTGCCGAGCTCAGCCTCTGCCACCACCAGCGCAAATTGCGGCCCAAGGTATACGACTATGGGCCAAGGCGCATGCAACTATGGGGATCATGCCGAGTTTTGAGCCAACATGCAATAAATACAAGGCCAACCTAGTGCTCTAGGGTCTAATTCATCAAGTTCGGTGGGCCGAGCTCCTTCCCCTACTGTAGGGAGAGCCGGATTTGGAGGACAATGCATTCTTTACAAATTGGATGGGCGATAGCACTTTGTTCAAGGGGGTGAGAATTGTGCTCACCAAAGAAACTATTGCACAGCTATTGGGGGTGTTGGCAATGGGTGAGGTGATGCCTATCAAAGGTTGCAAGCTACAAGATTCGGTAATTTTCTTCTCAAGGTTGATCCCCAAAATGGGGAGCGGCCAAGTTCTGAAGTCGGCACTATCTGCGCTATGGCAAGACACGGCGGAGGTGGTAGAACGATTTTTTGTGCAATCTGATAACATCTCCAAGTTGCAAGGACTGCACTTTACATTTATGTGCTACATGTGGATGGGTGACCAGGTGAATTTGCCTCACTACATCATTGATGTGCTGTGGCAACAGTGCCAGGGGCACCACTTAGGCCAAATTTTGGCCTTGTGGCATGTGTCTAGTTTGGGGACCATTCGCTCAAATGCAGGATTGGCCATCAAGAGGGTTTACAGGCCCCAATGTTCACATTGTGAGCCATCGTTGGAGGTATCTAGGGCTAGCTTGAAGGAGGTGGAATTGGATCTACTGGTGGATACTAGAGAGCCAAGCCGATGACGACTTTTCTCCACGTAGGGGAGATAGGGGAGGCTAAGAAGGAGCTTGAGGGCAGTCTTGTGCCAATGGGAGACTTCAGGGTGCTGCATAGCTTGGTTCCGCAAACCCTTACTTAGAGGGGGAAGACACAGGGGGTGTGACCCTACCTGCTATGCAGGGTTGGAGGTTCTTCTTACTAAGGCGGCGAAGGAGATGACTCTTCATGCATATGAGGAGGAGCAAGCAGTCTGGCAGAACCAATGGGCTGAACACAAGGAAGATTTTAGGCGCCAACTAGAGGAGGCCATAGGGAGGAGCAATGGTAGCATGATTTGGCCGAAGCCACAACTAGGGAGTCCCTCGAGGCAAATTTGTGGGAGACCTTGAGGGCACAACTCTAGGAGGAGGCATAACTCTGAGAGTAGCAAGAGAAGGTAGAGCAGGAAAGGCAAGATAGGGAGGAGGAGGAAGCCGCCCAAATCCAACAACAATTGCATCGTGCTCACGAACAAAGGGCATGTTCATGGTTACAGCAAGGGCGTTGCCCCTATGTGGTTATGAATATCAGCTGTAATACCACTTGGCATGCGCTTAAGCAGCACAACAAACATAAAGGGCATGATCTACACTCGGATGGGAAAGGGACCACAAAGGAGCACCCCAGGAAAGAACATGTGTTTAAGGTTGTCCAAGAGGTTGTTTTGTTTGTGGACTCAGAGAGACATCATGCTATTCTGGACATGGAGCATTCCCAAGAGTGGGCTTTTTGTGCCTACCCTTGACTACCTACTTGCATATAAGATTGTAGGTACAAGTGGGGGGTGCTTGTAGGATGATGTCAGATGGCCAGATGCTTACCTAGTGCTTGTAGGATGATGTTTTCACTTTTTGCCTACTTTAAGTGTTGTTTGCTTGTGACACAACGAAAGGCTTTGAGGGGGAAGAATGTCCTTTTGTTTTGTTAAGGGACCCCTCATTTTGTTTCATTTGTAATTGTTCCTTTTGGGGGCTGGGGGTTGCTATCTGTTCTTTTGGGGGGTAGGGAGTTTTCCCTACCCCTGTTTTTGAGCGATTTGTTCTTTTGGGGGGTTGGGGTTTTTCTACCCCCATTTTATGGCGTAGTAGGGGGTGTTGGCCCTTGCGAGCTCCAGGCCTTTCAAAGGCAAGAGTGTTGTATATACTGTTTGTTACATTTTCACTACTTGACATCCTGAATTTTTCTCTAAAAAAAAAATCTTTTGTTGGCTGACCATCTTGGCACTAGGAAAGACAATGGAAAAGAATGAATATAAGTTTGTATGAAGTCTCATCCGAATATCAGTTGCTGCTTAAGATAAGAATAAACTTGGTCCAATAGATTCCAAGTGTCTCCACATGGGTATAATAAAAAACTTCAATTTCCATTTCAAACCTTTTTACTGTGAAAGTTTTGATTTCTTATTTTACATTTTATGATGACAAGGTTGTGTCGTTAAATTAGAAATTACATGTTCAACAATCACGTTAGGAACTTCATGGTGGCTGCATAAGGTTTATGTGTATTATGGTTCTTACAGTGCAATTCAGTATTAAAAACTTAATGAGACTGTTTTCTGATTCATAGAAGTTGATGTAATTGTTTTTGCATTATACGTGATCCACAGTTGAGTTCATAGGACAACATCAAATGTTTTTAAAATGTACAATATGGTCATTTAGGCCACGAAAGTATGGTGGTAATAGGTCTATTATATCATCAATTGTAAACTAGTTATTTAACTTTCAGGTACTGTACGAAGTTTCTCTGAATATTTGCAATACAGGTTCTAAGGAACTACCGTTCTATAGTTAAACTAAGACTACATCTCTATAAAAATTACTTCTAAATAAAATTATTTTTTTATAATTATTATTCCAAATATTATCGGACTTTCCATATCCATGAACAATTTATTATTAAAAAAAAGCACAAAGCAAACCTGCGTAAAGATTGCCTTTGCATTTGAAATTTTTAAGCGTGTAGAAATTTCATGGGAAGAAAAACTGTCAGCAATGGAAATAACAACATAGCCAGACAAAACTACTGCAAGGTAGACAGCAACTGAGTGAACATTCATTGGCATATCAATCGCAATCGAGGATCCCTTCGGCAGGCATAAGGTCTGCAAAGCACTGGCAACTTCGCTGCAAAAGGATGATCTATCTATTATTGATGAATTTTGAGACGGAGGAAGTAGACTAATAACTATAAATTACCAACATCTGGTGGTTAATATAACTTGATAATGTATATATAAAAAAATGATTGTCAAAGCACAGGAGTGTCATCAAATTCACAATGATAGCAATTGTGCTACTAACTGAGCAAAGCATTGCAGAGTAAATTTTTAAAAAAATACAGAAATCGGTACATGTTTGATGAACTTCAACTTTATATGTCCCTAACTGAAAAAATTGAGAACGTGATATGTACAGTATACACATCCCCAGAAAGGTAATTTCTAAGAAAAATCATCTGATGAAGAATTTTCTGGTTCTTATTCAGATCATTCCTAGTCTTATCCCAACCAAATAGGGTCAGTTACATGAATTCTTTTCTGTTGTTCACTTCTATTAAAAGCCAAATAAGTGTTAATACCTAAATCTTGGATGTCTTTCTTTATGCTTGCAGACCATATATGCTTAGGTTTAACTCTTTGTTGCTTTTCCTCGACTTTAATAAAGCCACCTCTTCTAATAGGTGCATTCTCTAGTCTTCTTAGCACATGAACAAACTATTTGACGCAACTTTCCTTAATCTTCTCATCTATGGGTGCTACTCCTAGAATTCTCCTAATAACAGATCTGTTGATTCAATCTTTTCCTACTCTTATCCAACATCCATTTTAGTATTCACATTTCTAGCTCATGTATGTGATGAACCTAATGCTTTTTGATAGGCCACATGTATGTATTGAACCAGATTTCCAAGAAAAATGGTTCACATGTTACAGGATACGTGTGCCCATTTACTCCTAATAATTTATTGTATGAGCTATCAGATACACTTCAGTAGCACTGGTTAAGTTTTGTTGGAACATGTCATTTCTGAGCATGTTCCATCACACATGAACAGTCAATTTCCATGGTATAATTCAGATTCCATGTTGATTTATTGAACAATCCTTAATTCCCTTTTTGTGGATTCTTGAATCGTTTATGTGAAGTTTTCAATTAATTTAATCATGAATTCATAAGGTTAGTAGAATTAGTAGAATTAATGCATACGCATGTCAACTATAAGCAAGATTAATTTTGCACCAAAGTTTTGCTTACCATCTGTATGAAGTTTAAATCAAAAATACAGTTAATAATGCAAAGTTTCCAGAAAGAATTCTAACTTGTAGTGGCCCACATTTGTATATGTGAACTTCATACTCTACTTAGACCTGAACTTGTTTTAAAGCTTATATATATTTGTAGATATGCCTAATGCTTCTATAAGCAAGTTTACTCTTTATTTCTATTTTCTTTCTAATTATTTATTATTTTAAGTTTATATACATATACATATCGATATATACATACGTGTATGTGTATAAAATTGAGAAATGAGCATGGCAAAGTTTAACATTATTTTAGATTAATAATATGAAATTAATGTAATGTGGATCCATGGCTTATTTTGGTGTTTAGTTAGAATTTTTAATTTATTGAATATTTAATTAAAATACATCAAAAAATCAAAGTTGTCACATTGCCCTCAAATTTAATTGGCCAACTTAATTTCATATCTAGAGTATATATCTATAATTAGTTTCTCAATTTGGGTTCTAGATTTTAAGATTTTAATGTTAAACATTTAAAAAAGTACATTATACTCTATTTTACTTTAATTTGAATAAAATATTAATCTACAACATGGTAGTTATAGCATGTTTATGTTTGTTACGACTAACTCGATATTTGTAAAATGTTAGATGTACAAAAAGTTTAGTATCAATTATTTCTACTACATAAATCATAAGAAATATGGAAAATAGACAAAAGGCTAAAATTAAATTAGAAACCCTCATAGCTTAAAAAGCAAAGGGGACTTAAAACAAGCCAAAAGGGTAGGGCCACAAGAAAAGTCAACGTGGGATGGTGATGTATACTTTATGACATGCACATGATGGTATCTTTTTTAAAATATGCTAATTGTCCACTTCATATTAATAGCTGGAAAAGGGACAAAAGACTAATTTAAGAGGGGACATGTGGCTTTCTTGAATGTTGTCACTTTCACATGCCCACTACCTCACGAGAAATTCCTTGTCCAAGTCAAGTAGTAATGATGTCATGAATAAAAAAAGGATTTTTGGAGGTTGGGTTGTCTAGTTTTGCTAAGTGAGGAGTAGAGAAGAGGAAGATAGAGGAGATTGTGTGAGGCTACTCGTACCCTATCGTTTGAGCTAAGTGTAGTGATGTGATGAGCTTTTGATGAAGGCATACTGTTGGAGGCTTTTGGTGGCTGATTTTGAAGATTGCTAGGGCTGATTTTAGGGCTTGTCTTTCTCTAGCTTTTCCTTCTTGTTACAACCAGATTCTTGAGGCTATTAGTTGGGAAACAATCTGACCTGATCTTTGAAGCTGCTCGTTGGACAACAATCCAAGCTTGAACTATGGTCTTATTCCTCAATTGATCAACCATTTATAGAATTATGTACTCCAGATCATTCTTGCATTCTAAGTATTTAGAGGCATTTGTTATATTGGCTTAGACAAGTAAGGATTATTTCATAAGGGCATGCAAGATTTTCTTCTGAGTTGTAAGTCATGCATGGGGTTTTTCATGAGTCATGGATCTCATTTTTGGCATGCATATATTGGGCTTATAAATTGGTATTTTCTTTAGGCCATACACTTTCTTTTTTTATATATCATTCTAAGAAATACAATTCCCCCCACCCCCAAAAAAACAAATAATTCTATTCAAGGTTGGTGATTTCTTGTGTGGGCTACAAGAGCTTAGTCCTTGGAGGTGCTTGATGGCATTAGCCCCTACCATTTTGGCCAACCCTAACATTCTTCTTATGTGGGCTACAAGTTGTTCTAGGATTGAAGGGACTTCTTGAGTGATAGCTAAATAGCCAAAGGGTCCATTGAGTACTCATTTACAAATAAAAAGAAGCTATGCATAATAATGATTTCTGGTGTCGTTTGTACAATGAAAGTGAAGTGCACATGTTCCATTTTGTTTAGCATTTTTGTGGTCATTTTTTAGTGGTTTTCAAGATAGTTGCCATGTCACAATTCATTGTTAAATGGCCCTTTGTTCAAGCCTACATTTTTCTCAATGTGAAAACATAAGATGCTGGAATATTTTAATTATGATGATTGCAAAAGTTTGACACCATTTTAATCCATCATGGTAGTAAATTTTGGTATATGTCATATTTTATTATTTTCTCCTCTTTCCATTCAGCGTATGAGCACATGTAATTTTGCTTGTTGTCTATTCCAAAAATCAGAATTTTAATTCTATAATAATGACTGTCCCTAGTTTAGAGACTATGACCCTTTTTAACTTATGGTTGTTACCTGCTTTTTACAGTTTTTTGATTCGATAAAAATACAATGATGATGATGATGATAAGTCACCTATGGAATCTGCCCTCTATGCTTCTTTTTAAAGATATTCGAGACCATGTCTACTGATGAGGAGATCCCTTGGATTCCACAATCCAAGCTCTCTCAATTGTCCAAAAACAGCAAATTTGAACAAGAAAATGAAATGAAAGCTTTATTCTTGCTCAAATGGAAAATTTACAGCTGAAAGGAAGCACAAATTCCCAAGGACAAACAAGAGATTCAATCGAATTCTCACACATACTCAATTAAAAAAAACACTCACATGGACAATGATCAAGGCATCTAACCAAGACTCCAACTCTCTCTCTCTCTCTACTCTCTTTTCTAAACTCGCCTCTTTCTCCCTAAACTCTCTTGACGAAAATGAAGGCCCAAGAGATCCATTTATATCCTTCCCTCCTGTTTCTTCATCTTCCCTCTTTAAATTCAAATTTTGAATATGTGAAAATCCATAGAAAATTGTCTCATATCCATATGAGACATCTTAGAGAAGAATGAGACATCCTGCTCAAAAGTTGTCAATTTACAGAGGAGACATCTTGCAGTCGGGGGAGACATCTTGAAGATGGAGGAGGCGTCTTGTAAACATGTGAGACGTCTTGTAGTCGAGGGAGACATCTTGAAGATGAAGGAGACGTCTTGTAAACATGTAAGACATCTTGCAGCCGAGAGAGACATCTTGTAAACATGTGAGATGTCTTGCAAGAGACATCTTAAGCTTGTAGAGACATCTTGAGCATAGAGGAGACATCTTGCTCCTAGAGGAGACATCTCTCCACATAGGCCAAAAGGACTTCTTTATACACAACTGAAAAAAAAAACAAAATGGCAAACATCACTAGAGGAGAAGGGGCTCACAGACACACAAAGAGGATTAGGGTTCGACCAGTGGTAGAGGGTGACAAAGGTAGCAGTGTAGGCGGTGAGTCTGTGGTGGGCAGCGGTGGTGATACCAAGGAGGGAGAGAGCAACGGGGTGCATTCTTTTTTCATTGATTGTAGGGGCCATGCACATAAGGGGGGCCACTAGCTATCCTCTCTAGGTATGCTATTGAGCAAGTGCGCACCTCTGATTAGAGCCTAGCCTTACACCTTCCAAGCAAGGGGGTGTGGCTAATGAACTTTTACAACCCGCAATCCTAGATGGAAAGGTAGAAGGAGTTACTACTTGTCACAGGGATGGTGAATAACCACAAGGTATGGGTTCTAGCAAGAGATTTCAATCAAAGGCTCTACAAGTGGAAAAGGGCCAAAAGGGGGTGATGGAGCCTCACAAGGGAGAACACTTTCTCCAATTCCTTGATGATTTTGACATAGTGGACATGGACATTTAGGGATGTCATTTTACATGGTCCAACAACAAGAGGGGTCATGACTGGGTCATGTCCAAGATTGACAAAGTTTGGATCAATGCAAGGTTGATCTTGGACAAAAGCTTTGTTGTCAATGCTTTGGAACGAAAGGCATCAGATCATCAGCTACTAGTTTGTTCCATTCGACATAACAATAGGGGGACACATCTAGCTAGACCTGTCTTTTGAGCGATCTTGGCTAGGGAAACAACTAGTGTTGGAGGTCTCAAGTGCATACCTTGGGACACAAGATCCAAGGGAGTTTCTCAGGCAAGGGCTTTAACAACTCAATAAAGGGATCAAAGCTCACATGAGGCAGGACAAATATGGGTTTAAATAGCTCAAATAGGAGCAGACTTGAAAGCTCCAAAGGATTTAATAGGTGCAAGAAGAAAGATAGGATTTACAAAGTGAGGAACTATTTGTGCTCTAGAAGCTTCAAAGGCTCTCGAAGGAGGAGATGTATTGGGGATAAAGGTCCAAGGTTCAATGGATAAGAGGGTTCAATGGATAAGAGGGTGGGACCATAACACAGTTTTTCCTCGTAGCAGCTAACACAACCAAGAGGAGCAAGATCATTGATGTTCTCATGGATGGAGAGATACACATCATGGGCCCCATCTAGATTGCCCAGTGATTATAGTAGTTTTGGTAAAAGCTCTGGACAAGGGGGGACATCTCCCCTATAACAATGCCAATTTAGAGGATGCTCACAAGGGAGGATAATCAAAGGTTGTTGTGGCAAATCACTAAGGAAGATATCATTGAAGCTATCTCCCCCACCAACACTTGGAGGGCATTGGGTCTAGACGGATGGCCTATCGAGTTCTTTCACGAATTCTTTGACAACATTGGAGATAATCTAGTGGATGCTTTCAATCTCATGCCACATAGGGGTCAAGTCAAAACGAAGATTAACTACTCTAGGACCATGCTCCTTCCAAAGGTCCCCTCCCTGACGAGACCTACTAACTTCTAGCAAATTAGAGTTTGTAACGCCTTACTCCATATCTTCACTAACATCTTGGTGCAATAGTTGCTGCCACTGATGCCTTTACTAATCAAGCACCAACATACAAGATTTGTTAAAGGTGCATCCAAGATCAAACCCTGCTCCTTCATGAGCTCATGCACTCTGCTTCCAAGGCAAAATTTCCAAGTATGTTTTTGAAGGTGGACATAGCAAAAGCATACAACACAATCAATTGGGACTCCTTGAGTCAGATAATGCTCAACAAGGGGTTCCACATTAAGTTTGTCAAGTTGTGTATGTAGATGTAGAAAATTGGCACCTCCTCGTTCAATATCGATGGTCAATTGTGGGATTTTTCCTCCCCTCAAAGGGGTTTGCAGAAGGGAAAGTATTATCTCCACTCTTATTTATCTTGGTCATGGATACCATGGCCATGTGTTGCAAGATGGAGAGTGTCAAAGGCCTAGAGGTCAAAGGTGTAACATGGGTCGCTAACCATTACACTAACAACACCATCCTTGTGACTAAGGCTACAATACCATAGGCATTGGCTATCAAAAAATCCTTGAGTAGGAAGCCTAGAGAAATAGGCCTCAGCATCAACTAGGCCAAGTTTGCGGTGCACTTTGTAAGCATTGTCCCAAACATGAAGAGAAGGATCACCAAGGTGCTGGAAATAGGATAAGGGGATCACAAAGATCAATATCTGAGCATTCCAATGTTTGGATGGAAGAGGGCTAACACATGGTTCACAGAATGCAAGCTAAGATTAAACATTGGATGACACGTTTTCTATCATGCAAAGGAAAGGTGCTACTAGTGACAGTAGTGCTCATGGGGATGGTGCGGTACACTGCTTTGGCGGTGGCCCCGTGGCTACAAGTCATGGACAAGGTAAACCAAACTATTAGGAATTTTGTATGGTCGGGAGGAAAAGGAGGCCACAGTGCATTTGATTTGCTAAAAGAAGATGGCACAGCTGTAGAAGGTCTGAGGGTTCCAAGATTCAAGGATATCTTGCTCCAAAGTCATCATAAACTTCTAAGAAGGATTGCAGGGACAAAGGGGAACCTTGATGATAATATCCCCTAGGCGGTTGTTGTGCACCACAAGTACATGTTGTAGGAAGGATCACGAATGATTCAATATTCTAGAGAAATATGTGCAAGCAATACCAAACAACACAACAATTACCTACATCAAACCATCAAACTACAAACAACATCATGTAGAGGAAGTATGGTACAATGTCAGGATGGCATACCATATGGTAATGACAGTAGCCAAAGAAGGTAAAGATGTTTCTCTAGTTGCATGATAACCAAGTTGTACCAACCCAAGGATTTCTCAAATGAAGGGGCATGGATATAGACATTCAATGCCCCATGTGTAGCACTGAATACTCCAAGACTTAGGTGCATCTGTTTATACAATGCTCATTTACTCACCAAGTCTAGCGTTTGGTAGGCCTCAATTCTTCCACTCCAATGCATGGTGACAATCCAACTAGCATGCTTCTCTAGGCCATTTGGTAGGCATGGAAATCAGTGGTTTTCCAAAGCTCCTTGGTGCCATTACTATCTATTGTTGTTATGTGTGCACACCATCTATGGTAAGAGGTGGTTGCAAACATGGGAGTTACACTAACTATGGAGCTGAATTGCGCCTACTTCAAAGACAATGGGGAACTCTGACACTTGGTATAAAGGGTGGGGTCGGAGGAGCTCCTCCTAGCTCTCAAGGACAAGGCAACTTGCAAGATGCTAGTTTCTTTGCTTGATAGGAAGGTGATGAAACTATCTTTCAAAGGATCAAAATCATGCTCATAGAGGAAGCCATCACAAAGTACTTGGTTGTCTAGCCAACTATGAAGGTGATCTACCCTCCACCAGTAGGATGTAGTATGAGACAATTGTTTTCTTTGGGGACATCCCCAAGATGTCCAGCAGGCAAGTTTCGCATTCTTGGATGCCATCTTTCTAGCATGTGGTGGTAGACCTCATGGAGCAGTTTATGTAATGCTTGCAACAAGAGAGGTCAGTTAAACTTCAGGGGTTCTTTCTAGAGGTGCTTCAACAAAGGTGGCAAGGTTGGCACTTTGGCCTACCTCTCGCACCTTGGCATGCTACAGGGCCACCTACCTTGCTAATGGCAAGGCCACCATTGGCATTCATTAGGGTGTATGCATGTAGGAAGAGGATAGGCATGGAAGTCTTCTTTGTCTGTCAGGGATGGGAATTGCCTATTAGGGTATTTGTGTCTTCCTCATCAAGTAGAGTAGAGCGAAGCAGGTCCCAGTGGATCAAGAGGACCAGAAGGTAGATCAAGAGGTCTAGTGCCAACTGCAACTAGTGGCACAAGAGGCCACACTTTAGAAGGAGCTAGAGAAGACCTTCGAGGTTATGCTACACAAGGCCACCATGGAAACTAAGTGATGCATGAGGGCCAAAGAGTAGGCCAAGTGTGAGGCTGAACATCTGGCTAGACAAGAGAGCAAGGAACAAGTGCACCTATGAGAGGAAGCAAAGAGGAAGAAGCAACAACAACGGGAAATTTAAGACACATTGCCAAAGGGATGCCTTTGAAAGGAGATTTGGGCACAACTACAGAAGGAGAGAGAAGATCAAGAGTAGGAGGAGACTTTTAGGAGGATGAAGGAGTAAATGGAGGAACAAAATATAAGGAATTACCTTCATAAGACCCTTGCCTCCAATGTCAGGATGTAGTTTAGGGAGGGCAGATGTCTATGCATGGTGATGAACATCAACATAGAGACTCCATGGGACAATCTACAAAAACACATCATACAGACATCATGTACCCTCCACCCTGATAAGGTGCACCACGAAGCAAAGAAGGTGCAAGATCAATACAAGGAAAGGTGCAAGACATTTCAGCAGGTCGTAGGTTTTATGTCCTCTGAGGAAGAAAGAAAGATTGTAGGCAAAGTGCATAAGCAAGACATGCCCCACTGCATGTGCAAAAAGTTGGCAATCCTTGTATGAGTTGTCGGTTTTGTTAGTTCATGAGAGGCTTGTCTATTAGGTATTATGGTTTTTTGATTGTAGGTTTCAAAAGTTATGTGGGCCATGCATCATGCCCCTTAATGGTCCTTGTTTTGATGGGGTTGAACATTTTCATTCCCCTTTTTTCAGTTACAGGGGTTGTTCCCCACTTGCTATGTCTATTCCCTGCACGGGGGGTTCCTCTCCCCCTGTATGGTTCTTGCTTGTAAATTTTTCATTTAATATAATTTGCCCAATTGTTTCTATAAAAAGAAAAGAAGAAAAACTAAGAAACATAAAAATCAATTACCATCAAAGTTCAAACATAATATAATGGCTTCATCAGAAATAAAGAAGAAGAGAGATGCACAGTAGCAAGAAGAGATTACCCTTATCCCTCAATCTAACCTAGACATGATACATTCAGAGGAAAACATATTGCTTGCAAAACCAAAAGCATACAGGAAAATTTACGGTGAAGCAAAAGAACCGATCAGATCATTCTTGAAGGACCGTTCGTATCCCTAAAAAGCAAAGAAGAAAATTTTAAAACAAATATGGTTTGCATTGAAAGAAGT
The DNA here is from genome assembly GCA_015680685.1 of Gnetum montanum. Taxonomy (NCBI): domain Eukaryota; kingdom Viridiplantae; phylum Streptophyta; class Gnetopsida; order Gnetales; family Gnetaceae; genus Gnetum; species Gnetum montanum. The sequence continues at coordinate 99,294 of MNCI01017087.1, read as the reverse complement.
AGAAATTTTCAAAATTTATTAAAGATTATCCCAAAATCTTTTCTTCAAAGGCTGCATAGCTCATACATGTCAATTGCTGATGCTTATAGAGATGGTCCAAAAAAATCCAGAAAAAAAAAAGTCTTTTTGAACAGTATGAATATAGCAATCATTGAAGAAAAAGTTTAAACAAAATATCGAATTAAATCCCTAAATACTGAAGAAGAAATGGCAGATAAAATTGTAGCAGTAGAAACTACTGGTATTCTTTTCTTTTTTTTCTTTTTTGGATAATATTGATGTATTTGGGTTTTTAGAAAATGTGATTATGATAGTTCATGAAACTTTGGTGTTTTAAGGTTTTATAAATCTTGTAGCTGTGGTGGGTAACCAAAATCAGGGGGATATAGATAATGAAATTTGATGGACACAAAACAGTATATTTAGTTAAAGATGTTTTAGAAGACAAAGTGCTCTGTTTCATGATGGATACAAACATTATATTTAGACTGATGAATATAACACCCGCTACATTTTGGCTGATTTCATCTATTGTGATACCTACACAACATCATGTGGTAACATACCAGACCTTGAGCCGCAGCTGCTCAAAATTGAGAGTATTCAAAGGCAAATCGTCCTTCCCTTCTTCCAGCCAAATGACTGCCAAATCTGTAGGCTGTCTCTTACTATTAAAAGATAAACAATTTTCTGCTGCATTCAAAACTGCTTCAGGAAGCCATCTTCCTCCAGGATAAAATTCACTATTTTCTGGTACAGATATATCCAAGATGCATGATGGGGGCTTATGAAAATGGATATTCAACTCATCGAGCACAAGTTTCCAGTAGACCTGTGATAACGTGTCATGTAACACATTGCAGACACATTAATAAAGACACTAACATGTTTGAATTTCTCAAACCACAATGAAAAATAAATACAGCACACTGGCAAAGCAAACCTCTGGTTTTTCAACTGAAAATCTATAAAGTTTAGGAAAATATTCAAGGGGTTCTTTGCAATCGGATCCCACAACTTTGCTCCCTTTTCTTTGCAAAAAAGCAGCAATATTTGAAGACATAATACATTTCCTGGAAATTTGCGATGCTTCATCAACAACTATTAATAGAATGATGGTGTGCATAAAAAAAGTAAGAGATAAAAAAACAAGAGATGGCAATGTAAACGCTCCGTAAAAGTTAAACTAAGGCATGGGTTAGAAAATATACGCATTTTTTACGGTGAAAATCAGATTTACATAATCGTATGAGAAATGAAAAAAGCATAAAACAGCAAGAGTTTGTGAATAATCCAGATTTTACATTGGCATAACATTATAACAACTAGCACGAAAATATGATAAACAACTCTGGAAAAGAAAATTTCTGTATGAAGCAGATTTAAGATTTCAATTTTAAAGCTGCGGCAATCCACCAAGAAAGCCACAGATTTAACAGACAATTATTAACCAGCAAACCATAATACGAAGTCAAGTACAGCCGGCGACTATATTTATCCACAAAAACATCCATAGAAAGTACTCAGCTACAGAATACTTTGTACAGTAAGTCCGGCAAATAAGATTGATCCATTTACAAGCACTTAAACTGAATGCTTTCAAATTGAAAATTAAGCTTAGAGGATTAAACCATCATTTGCCTCGATATCATGGTTGAAAACAAGTTATACAGAAAAAACATTTAAGCCAAAATACTGTGAAATTGTTCGAACTAGCAGTCAAAATATTGAAATAATCACAAAAGCAAAACAAGTAAAACAATTCCAGATATGCTAAAACGCAGAGAATTCAGTTGAGTTTACCGTGATGGAATCCAAGCGGGAGGGGGACCATTCTTGTAAGAATCCCATCCATTGTAGCAGGAATAGTAGACAAGTTGATGAAGGGAAAACGGATGCCATGGCTTCAGAAGTTGCTGCGACACCAGATTCCATGTTTGAGCTGGATCACCGCCACTCTGATCAATGTACGATTTCAATTTGCCATGAAATTGCGAAGCTTCTGATACTGTCAGTCCCTGCGACAATACATGAGACAACGTGACATGCTCAATTGATGATGGCCGCCGCTGCTGCTGCTGCTCCATGAGCTGGTGTTCCTTGCTTGATTCCTTGATCAACGTCTGTTTCTCTCCTGTGTTCCGTCTGTAATTGTTTCGGCTGAAAAGGAATCTGCTGAAGTTAGACGCCTTCTGTCATTTTCAATGTATTTTTATTACGTGTTAATTGGCATTCCTTCCTCGATCGTGGCCGTTCATTTGTTGCTGCGCTGTCGTTCGCCAACGATATTGTTTTTGGTTGGCGGCCACCGTCGTCCACGTCCGTGGATATCCAAACATGTAACTTCCAGGTTATAAGTTACGTTACGTGTTCTAATCAACTGAATAATGCTTCATAGACTATACCTTGATAAAGGTTCTGTTCATATATATCATAACTTACACAACTAATCCAAGAAGTTTATTGATATACAAGTGTTCTGTGCAATATGCCAATCATCCATGTAGAAGTGTCATGTTCGATATGCCAATCATCCATGATGGTTTTGCTATTACCCGTGCTTACATATGTTACGCTGCAACAAGCAAGGTAGGATTTATGAACATGTTCAAACAAAATAAAATTTGTATTATCCATAGCTTGCAAATTTTGTTTCTTTGCAAAATGTTTCAAGTCATACTACATTCAATTATCATTTGCATTTTATTTCTCAAGGGTTAGAGAGTTAATAAAAAGCATTACACTTAATAGCTAGTTAAGATGTAATGGGTAATCATGAGTTTTAGGGAAAATAGCTAGTTGTAGGAAAAAAGGAAATACAAAATTAAAAATTAAAGATATAACAACTACAAACTTATCATCATCATTATCCTAGCCTTATCACTAGGCTAACACCTCATTGTTTCAATCCTAAAGCATAAATGTTAAATACAACTAGACATCTAATAGAGGCTTAAAGATGTTCATGCAACTTGGGTTAAAAAAGAAAAGATTTGTTCTTTTTCATGCAAACTATACTAACCTTTCTACCTAGAGCAAAATTTACTTGCTTAACACATGAGCTAGTTCTCTATCTCTAGTAGTGATACAAGAGTATAAAGCCAATTCTCTATGTCTAAGGGAAGACTAATTGGTACCTTGGGAAAACCACTTTCCACGCCTAGTGGTAGCCTACCACTAGTAGGAGTAGGGATCATTGGAACTTTAGCCTTACTATGGTATCATCCAACTCCATAGTTGAGGAGGGAACACACTGGTTGTTCATTCCTTAAAAGTGGTATGTCTTGGATCCACTTGATGCAATCTAGCCTATCTCACATTTCCCTTTTTTAATGTTCTTTTATTTTTTTATAGGTAACATAATGACTTCCAAACACTATGACTCTTATTGACAAGTGGTAGAACTAGGCCAACTAGATTTATTAATCCACAAATATAGATCAATATAAAAGTTTGTAATGAATATCTACTTGTACCTAAGAGTATGCCATTTTTCCTAAGAGTCCTCCTCTAAGAACATGTCTTGCTAGTGCACCAAAAACTCCATCTTTTAATCGAGAGCACACCTAGTTGTGCACATGTTGATGATGGAATGTATTTATTTTTCTTTTACAACCTCAATATTGGGAGGCCCTTAAAACCACATCTATGTTAGATTAGTATCTCTAGGATTGAGCTTCTTCAACATGAAGACATGAAACACCAAAGGATACTTCATCAAATGTGCTAGTAAGCACAGCTTGTATGCGACTAGGTTAACACAAGTAACCACTTTAAATTGTTCATCCTAATGCCTAAAAAACTTATGACTAGTAACCTTTTTTAATCTAAGTTGTTTCACATACTTTATTTTCAAAAGAGCCTAGTCACCAACTTGTAACTCCAATGGTTTGCGCTTATTATTAGCATAATTCTTCATATGCTGAATAGATTTTTCTAGGTATAATTTGGCCACATGGATTATATCCATACAATATCTTACAAACTCATTTTCTAAAGAATTTTGACCTTGAAGTAAGGTTTCCAATAGTTGAGGTGTTATTGGTTACCTTCCTAAGCCAACTTTGTCAAAGAAAATTCCATGGCAAAGGGTTTTTAAATATTGTAGCTAAACTATACCACAAGCAATGAGGTCACTTAGTTAGTTTGATCAAAATAGATGAAATGACACAAATACTCTTTCAAAACTCAATTCACCTATTCCATTTGAAGATCAATTTGGGGATGATACCCCAAATACATCTACAAATTTATGTATATAATCTCAAATAGTTTTTATCAAAAATCTACTGTGAAACAAGATTCCCTATGAGATACAATGCTAGTTGGCAATCCAAAGTACTAAAAAAAATAATCAAAGAACAAGGATGTTGCATTCTCAATTATGCAAGATGTTGGACACAAAATGAAAATGACATAATTGAAAAACTTCTTAACAACTACAAGGATGTTGAAAAATCCTTGTATAATAGCAATCTCAATCAAGAATCTATGGAAAGAATTACCCATGAAAGATCTAGGATTTTCAAGGGGTGGAGCTCTTATCTTGTAGCATACTAGATAGCTTTGCATAAAGTTGGATACATCAACTCCCAAATTAGGCCAAAAGAAGTTTCATTCTAGTAGTGTTATAGTTCTTTTATGCCTCAAATTACCTACGCAAAGAGGATCATGACATTTATTGATGATTTGAGAATGCAAAGCATCCCAATCTAAAACATACATTTTTATTTGTTTGAACATGAACAAGTCAACGACTTTATTAAAACTTGAATTATTATCATTCTCGATGAGCTCCAACAACTCTTGAGCATGTTGATCATGATGCAAGTTATCTTGAATTCTTTCATAGAGTTCATGGTTAGTCATCACCTAAGAGCTATTAGGTTGATCCACAATGTTCATAAAACATAGGTAAGGATGTTGGCTTAATGCATCAGCCACCATATTCTCTATACCTGATTAGTATATCAATTGATAATGGAATTGCTAGAGTAAATTCAACCATCAAGCTTGCTTTAGCTTCAAATTGAATTAGATGAGTAGGTAGCTCATGCTAGTATTATCTATTTTTATAACCACAAGGCCATCCAAAAGGTAGTATCATCATGTTTGAAGGCAATTCACAATGGTGAATGTCTCCCTTTTGTGCACTAACCATAACTATTCTATGGAATTCAACTTCTTTAATTCATATGCCATAGGGTAATTCGCTTATAAGAGAAAATCTTTGATTGACTCATTTGAAGCATCGGTATGGACTTTAAATGATTTAAAGAAGTCAAGAAGGACCAACACATGTTGAGTTATGATGGCTATCCTAATCTTGTCAAAAGCTACCTGACACTTGTCACTCCATTTTTAAGGAACATCATTCTTTTGCAAATTGGTCAAGGCTGTAGTGAGATCCGAGAATTTTTAGACAAACTTCTAATAAAAGCCAGTCAACCTCAATTATATATGTCCTTTGGGATAGACCATGTGGTAATGACCTCCACCATCTTTGGATCACGTTTCATCCTACCTTTGCTAATGATGTGATTGAGGAATTTTAACTTTACTTTTTCAAATTTGCATTACGCTTATTTGACATATAATTTATTCTCTCACAATTTGGAAAACATCATCTCCAAGTGATGAAGATGCTCTTTCATAGAGCAAAAGTACATAAGGATGTTATTAAGGTATACCATAATGAACTTGTTAAGATATGGGTGGAACACTTTGTTCATAAGCATGCAAAATGTGCTTGAAGTATTACNCAAAAAAATTAAATATTGCTAGGAACTACCTCTCCTAGATAGCATCCATACAAAATGACTACACATAAAATAGAAGAATTAAAGACATAGTTGATGATTCTAGTGCAAAAGGATTATATTAGAGCCTCAAAATCTCTATATGCAATTCCAATTTTGTTTGCAAAGAAAGATGATGGCATGCTATGTCTATGTTGTGATTTCAAATTACTTAATAATTACATCATCAAGAATTGGTATCTAGTACCTTTAGTGTCAAACCTATTTGATCATCTCATAGGTGCTTNGTCATTTTGTATGGATGCTATCTAGGAGAGGTAGTTCCTAGCAATATTTAATTTTTTTGATTCACAACATGCTTTTTAGAAAACTCCTTCAACAACTCAACTCACACCAATTCCTTATACCTCTTAAGAATTTCTTTAATATACACATTCATCTAGGTAGAATCATCTACCTTCACCTCTCTCAAGACTACTAAGAATATTTGCTAGGTTGGTCTAGAAAAATCCTTTTCATCACCATCTAGAACATAATATGGATGTCACGAAGTGTGCTAGTTACTCTTAGTGGTGAGGTTTTTACCACACACTATAATTGCTCATGTAAAATATATAGAATATCAAGATAAGGGAAAACTAACACCTTTACTTTCTTCAAAAGCTCTTGTTCAAGAATGACTTGAAAAATGTAAGTATATAAAACTAAAAAGTTTAATTTTTCACTTCACTATCCAAACTTCACGTCCACTTCCTTTACCATACCAATGCATCTGATTAAGGAGAATTTATCTAACCTATAGGCTATTAAAGCTATCTCCACTTGCAAATCAAGGGTGAAAGCAATTTCTAGTGATAGAAGTTAGCACCTATGTCAACTAAGGCATCCACTACCTTAGAGGAAAACTGCACTAGAACCATTTAGACTATATGCAAGTTAGTTTTTTGCTTTAGCTATTCTCCTTGAATATTCTATAGTATCACTATTAGGATTTAAGAAATTTATTTCATTACTTCTAAGGTTTTAATTTTCTATCCATCCTCATTAACCTTAGTTTCTAGTAAATGAGCTTGGGATTAATACTTAATAGCATTCAATTATTAGTTACCATTTAGTCCCTTTCTAGCCAGTCATTAATTTGAGTTTTGAGAACAATCTCATGCAATAGTAGTTCCCAAGCAAATGAAAGCATCTTATCCTTGAATGCCTTGGAAGATGATTCAAGGAGCTCTCAAAGTATGATCGTGTGTTCTGAAATCTCTTTTGATCTTTAGGAGCCCAACACTTCTCATTACCTTGTTAAGAAGCTTGGGAACTAAGGGTAATGATAGTGTGCAAACCTTAAAAATTATCATCAAAATTTTTTCCACTGAATCTACCACTAGACCTTTAGTTATTCTAGGATGCTTTTGTTTCATTCTTTTTCTATTTTTGAGGTTTGGTATTAACCAAAAGATTGGAAACTAATTCAATTAATTTATTGTAGTCCATGATTTTGCAAGTTTTAATCTCTTACTAAACCTAGGATTTCAAGCTATTCAAAAAAAGTTAGCATTTGTCCTTCTGATTGATCTAAGAGGCCTACAATATTAGGTCATAATACTCCTTGATATAGTCATCTAGCTTTCTTGTTTGCTAGATTTTCTTCAACTTTGCTTAAGCCATATCAATAGAATTACTTGTGTGGAAGTTTTTAATGAAGGCCTCCTTAAGATTCTTCTACATCTCGATTATGCTTTAGGCCATTATGAATTATATTTTTTGAATGATGTTAAGTCACCAAGTTTGTGTAATTCCTTCTAAGAATTAAAAAGGAATGTTAACCTGGGTCTTCTTGAGGTACTTGTGCATATTTAAGAACCTTTTCATTTTGTAGAGGAATGTGTTAATCAATTCATTGTCATAAGCACCCTTATAGAATTTTGATTCCTTGGCTCAGAAATTGGATGTGGATCACCCTAATCTAAATGTAACCACTTTCACTTGCATTATCAATTGCTTCTTCAATTTCTTATTTTTAGCTTCCAAGTTTATTACTTTGGTTAAAATAACTTCTACAAAGAATTGTATGTCATCAACAACATCCCTCATTTACTTCACATGATTTCGCATCACAAAATTTTGGACCATAAAAAGCTTGTGCTTTATGCTTGAATTTAGCTTCCATAGATATGGTACATCCATTATGTCCACAATTTCTTGGACACTTCTTACAAGATCAACAATAGGTAAGCAATAGAGGATCACAAAATCAACCTCTAGTAGCTAACTCCACAACTTCTAGATCTTATTAAAGGATTTATTAATCTTTCTTTCATCATGCATTTTAACATCTTTATTTTTTTGCATCTCCTCATTCACATTCTGATCTTGATGAGGACATCACCCATGCCCTATGTAATCCTTAATGTATTTTGGATGTGTATGTCTTGTTTATGTATGTCTTCTTGTGTTGGTCTTATTGATGATTATTCTAGGGTATTTTGACATGTTTTGGGGTGTTTAGAACCTATTTTGATGAGTTTAGAGCATTTCGAGGTTAATGGGGACTTGTTTGGAAGTGTCTAGATGTACCAAACCTCAAAACGAGAATCTTGAATTTTGGCCCCTGGTAGGAGAGACATCTCCTCTATAGTGTAGACATCTTCTCTGCATACAAGACATCTCCTATAACTCATCTGCACTCAAGTAAGACATCTCCTCAGACCACAAGACATCTTTAGAAAGCAACATAAATTAAATTATATTTTTGAATATAAAAGAGGATGAAAGGTCATACTAAGAATATATAAATAAGATTTCGAGGCCTATGTTTGGAAAAGAGTGAGATAAGAGAGTTAAGTGAGGGATTTTTGAGGTTTCTTTAGAGCTTGTGCAAGAAAGTTTGAGTGTAGGCAAGGAAGAGCACTTGAGAGAGGTTGAGAAAATTTCTTATAAGTATCTTGTCTTGAGCTTTGGCTCCATTATGAGTAATTGAGGATTAAGAGGAGACATGTGTGGCTTCTAAAATCCTTGGGAGAGTTGTGAGTTAAGCTTGACTCTTCAATCTTGATGTATTTCTTTATATTTTAAGAATTTTCTTAATAAAAGTGATAATTTGCTCCATTTCTTTGTATTTTTCTTATTTGCTAAGCTTAATTTGCTTAGGAAACTTATGAAATGAGTTCTTTTGGGATCTATTAAAGTAGGCTTTGCATCACATCCTCATGCATTTATTCTTCCATATTTTCACCTCTAATTAGGCCACCATGAGGACTAGGACTAAGAAGAAAAATACTAGTATTTTTATTCCTTTTTCTCTTTCTAGTTATCATGGCAATCGTCTACAAAAATCATGAACCACAACCTCAGCTTTGATACCAAGTGTTATAGTATTACCATTAAAAGCATTTTATGATATCATTTTTAAGTCTCAAATTAGTAAGAAAAGGAGGATAGACTCAAGATGAAATACACCTTAGAGATCATAGCACCTGCAAGCACAACATAAGTGTATACACATGTTATTCCTATGTTAGGAGCATAGTTTATATGCCTTCCATAAGCATATATGTGATAGGATCAATGAGATGTGTGTGTGTACAACTATAACAAGTACTTGCATATACATAAAGATACCGTTTCTCTTACTAAGACACATTCCTACTCTAATGCATCTATCCCTAAGTGCTTGCATCTTAGAGAAGGAAAAATGCTTGAGCCAAAGGCACCAAAGCCTTTCCAACAGGCCTGCATATTCTTATAATGTAGTTCATAAGAAATTATGACAATGTAGTTTTTCAAGATGATGGTTAAGAAAACATGAAACCCATAAGGATCTCCATAGTTCTTAACCTCTTGTTCTAGAGGAAAACAACCTTTAAGCCACTGATAAGACATGCTTGCTTATAGGTTATCTACTTGACACCATAGTCTTAACTGTATATTTTTACCATGTCCTTGCATGATATTGCATCTTAATGTACCTCTTAGGTTTGAACTTATGACTTGCATTCCACAAGTTGCATGCTCTTATTAAGCGAGAAATGCATCATTGACACTAAGTAAAATTTTAATATTATATGAAAATAATTAGTATTTTAAGTCTTTTTGGATTATGTGGAAACCATCACACATCTTATTTTTCAATTAAAAACATATTATTTGGCACTTAGATCCTTATAGCCTAACTCGAATTAAGATTTCATGACTTTGCCTAGACTTAGGATGACCAATTAAAATTTTTAATTTTTTTTTTGTTTTTATCAATACCTATTGATAAGTGGCGAGGTACCCCTACACTCAACCATACGAATACGAGTGTTCATGCACGATCTAGT
>MNCI01017087.1:77620-89176 GCA_015680685.1 Gnetum montanum | reverse complement strand
TATATTACTTGAGCACTCCTAAATATGCTATTGGGTTACCAAGTAGTCACACTTAAATGCTCGTGATTAAGTCGTACTCATTATATGTTTAATAATAGGGATATTAAATGAAGGTAAGGAAATATTAATTAAGAAAACAATAAATAAAAATAACAATTAAAGAAATTAAAACTAAGTGAATGCTACAATGATGGAGTAATCTTGATCTTTATTGCTAGTCATGTGCGTGTCCAAGTACGTCACACTCGAATAAAGGTTTCGTACAATTACAATCATCACACTGTGGGCATGCACTGGGGAAAGAGTTGAGATGAACTAAAAATGAACTAAAAGACTCTACTTCTATATTCTAACTGACTCCCCCCTTCTTGTATGCCTGAATGTGTATTTATAGGCTTACATAGGAATCACGATATTGTGTATCCGATATTGTTATCCAGGCCACGATATCGCATACTTGATATCGAGGGTTCGATATTAGGGCTCTGATATCAAGGGTCCAATATGGGGGCTTTGATATCAAGGGTCCGATATCAGCCCCTGACAAATCATGATTCATCATACCCCCACAACTGAATAACAACTCATCCTTGAGTCAAAGAGAGTGAGGAACAAGTTCATTCAATTACAAACAGGGGATAGGTATGAGATTATTGAATGACCATGGACTATTTCATGCTGCAATGTGGGACTAAAAAAAATTTGGACATAGACACAAAAGATAAAACTTGTGGAACTCATGGGGTTCCTGATGGTGGTGCTCCTCCATGGGTGCCTTTCCTTTGTCCTATGCTTCGGGCTTCTAAGATTGATACCATTTAAAAAGCACCTAACATTTCTCCTCTTCTATCCAAGGATTATGAGTCATCCATGCTGATGTTCGAATGTTTGATGGAGTCAGCACTTCCCATGGACATGGCATCTATAGGAACACTTGATTGGCCTTGACATGCCTTGCTGCAAATAGCCATAATTCCTCTTCATAGGCTCGAGCCTTGACCTCTCCACCTTTTTCTTGGCTAGATTGTGCAATGACAAGAGTTCCTTGATGGATGTTGAATGATTGTGCCTTCTGCTTTGCATGTTCTGCATGAGGTCCTTGGCCTCTGCCTCCCCCTGGGCATTCAGTTGCACATTGAGAAGGTCCTCCTTGTTGTCCTCTTTTAGGGGTCATCTATAATCACACAAAGATCAATTTTTAGTAAGGTTATTGAAAGAAGTTCAATTATTTCATACCTTAATCATTTCCTTTAATAAATGTTGAATTATTTGCTTAGTGTGATTTTAGAGTTAGAAATTTTATTTCAAGGAAGTTACCCTAAAAGTTTAATGTCGAACCTGATTTGTTTAGGTAACACATAAAAGGACATGTAATGGTTTTGAGGAATGGTTGATAAAATGATGATAGAGGAAAGAATAGATTTGGTAATGAAGTACTCGAAGGGTATAAAATGATGTGATGGTGTGCAACAAGTACAAATTAGAAAAGTTACGCAAGTGGATCATCCCTAGAGTAGGTTCCTACCTATGATGCCCTTACATAACCACACCTAAAAATGTCCATAGGCACTAAAAGGGGTAAATGTAATCCACAAAAGTTCCACAAAACACACATATGTAGATACGATCGTGATGAGGTATGAATTCAATGCTACATAAGACACAGGTCATAAAGACATGAACAACAAGATGGGATGAATTGTAGAAGGGATTGCAGAGATTGGAACATGAGGTAACTAGCCTAGGATACGATGAATCTTGAGTGTAGGGTGTGATTAATGTGTCATTAGCTTATTGCTCCAAAATCAAGACCAAGTCCATTCCTTTGATTAGTGACATCGCATTATTTCATCCAATGATGGGCAACCATAAGAGCACCATGACAGTAAGGCATACGATCACTTGGCATTTTTTTCAAGGGAGGAGTGATTTGGAATCTGTGGCACACACACTTTTTTTTCTTTTTTGTTTTTTTTCTCTTAATCTTTTCTTGTGTTGTTCATCTTCTTCTTTTTCTCTTTCTAGATACTTTGGCACTTTGTCCTTTCCAACAGTGAACTGGAGAAGCTGCCAACCTTTAGGCATGGATGCATGTCTTTCCAATGGGACCCCCAAAATAGCATTGAGTTTCTTGATTGAGTGCCTTTATTACTCTTACTCCCATTTTTCATTAGATTTACAAGGATCTTAGTACAACTAGGCTACATGATAACTCCTACAGATGTCATGAAAGAGAATCCACAAGTCCCCTTGATGTCACACCGTAACCATTCTCTCTTAGTCAATCATTTTTCACTCTAGGAATAATGAGCACAAAATTACTTTTAAGTTTTCATGATGACAATAATATCATCGTACCCAAAGTAAAACCTCTTATTAATAGAATGGTGGGGTGGATGTGGTGAGCTTGTTGTCCAAATAATTAATTACCCGAGATCCTCAACTAACGAGTCACATGAGTGTTTTATTCATAGATGAGATTACCCATAAAAAGATAAGAAGATAAAATAATAAATAAAAAGATGAACCAACCAATAAAAAGATAAAACAACAAATTGAAAGATGAAAAACTGGAAAACAAAAAATTGAAAAATTAAAGAAAAGGAAAAACATTTATTAATTTTGCTTGTTAGAATGGAGGATATCCCCCATAACTAAATAGTTGAGCATGGTTAGAATTAATAAATGGAAAATGTGGATCCATGCATGTTGGAAATGTTGGAAATCGATCATATCCAAACCACCGGGTGTCTTTTGAGGTAGTGGTAGGAATATACCCAAATTGGAGTTCACACACTTGATTATAGTAGGCATAGTGGTGTAGATTATAAAATGTGGTCATGTGATAAGGAGCTGATCCACTATGGCACCCGTGACCATAAGATGGTATGCAAGGATCAATATGTCCCCCTACATGGTTATATTCATTGGGCTACATTGTTGGAGTGTTGATTGATGGCCCGGATAAGGTAACAGGAGGTGTTAGGTTCGAAGGAGGAGATGCATCACAACATTGGACTTGTGCTAAGTTGGTGGATGTAGTGGTTTCAGAACTGTGCTATCTCTTTCTATGGTTATGCCTAAAGAAATGATGCTTCCAACATTGTGGAGAGTCTCTACTGCTGTTGAAAATAATAGCACAAGTAACATTCGTGGGTTGGTGCTGTGGTGCAAAACCTTCTGGTGCAATCACTGGCGATGTAGAAGGAGGTGAAGGGTGAGAATATTGAGGGCAAGGAGAAGTGCAAGGAACATGAGGTGGTAATGTTGTGGAAAAGGACATGGGTTGATAGTACTTAAGAGAATGATAATGATGTGGTGAGATAGAGGGTGTTGACCCAGTTGGGGAAATAGGATGCTAAGCATAATAAGTGCTTAGGTTGGAATGGTAGGAAGGGTGTGACCAGTTTGACAGTGGCCTCCCCCACAACTGGGGTTTTTGCCACTATGGTTGAACCTGGTATTTCTATATGAGGTCTGGATGTAACATTCCTTCCCAATGCTCATGTAAATGTGACAAGATTGGACATTGGCCTTTGGGATGATCGTACAGTCAAACGTCACATTGATATGTATGATTAGCAATTGAGTTCTTATCCTTATTCTATTCAACCCTTCTTTTTGATTATCTAAGGATGTTCTGTCCTACTTCTTAGTTTGTCATGGTTCTACCTCTAATAGTGTTGGCATATTCTTCATATTTTTCATGTATCCATTCTATCATCTTATTGATCTTTGTCTCAATTTCATCTAGTGATTGTAGTATTGGCAAAGATGATTCCACCTCCTTGAGGTGAGTTGATTTCCCCTCTTCATGATCATGGACCTTTGCTAATTCGAGATTTTGGTCCTGTTAAGAGCTTTCAACATTCTCCCATTTAGCCATTTCTTCTTCTTCTTTTGCTACATACTTAATAAGCTCTTGGAATTGGTGGGTTTGTAGCTCATATGGTTGTCCTTGGGCATACATCCCTAGGGTCTCCCTTGTTTCATTACAGAGCCAATCTATGATGTGATACATTAGCCTTTCCTTGTAGAGCCCATGGCCTGGGCAATTGTTTAACAAAGAGTAATATCTTTGTAAGGCCATGTCCAAGGGTTTATGTTACCCTTGTTTCCACTCTTGGATTTGTCTCCTCAAGGTTGACACTCTTACATAAGTTTGATATCTTTCATTGAAGAGGTTTACCATTATCGGCCAACGACGAATTGATTTTAGCTTTAAAGACCTCTACCATACTTTTTCTTGGCCAACGAGTGTCATAGGAAAGAGCTTAATTCTTTGCCACCCATTATCAATATTTTTCCATGCACAAGCATTGTAGAAGGCTTGTAAATGATGTTGTGGATCTAAATCATAGCCTCCTAAAAACTTGGGAAAGTTATTTAAATTAAGCCTAGGTAGCTGGCTTTCCTTACAATGCCTATAAGATATTTGAACAACCTCTTGTATACACATTAGGATCTTAGTGGCCAACAGGGGTTCATTGTCACTAAGTAGGTTATAAGTTTGTGAGTGGGGATGATGTTGTCTTTGTTCATGTTGGCATTCCTAACTTTGCCCGTGGGTTCAATTTTTATTTCTATGTCGATCTCTTGAGGAATAGTCATATGTTCTTGGGGATGTCCCTCAAGGAATAGATACATCTTGGACCTTGTGTACTACTTCTGGGATTACCAAGTGTATATTACTTAAGCACTCCTAGATACACTATTGGGTTATCAAGTAGTCACACTTAAATGCTCGTGATTAAGTCATACTCATTCTGCATTTAATAATAGGGATAGTAAATGAAGATAAAGAAATATTAATTAAGAAAATGATAAATAACAATAACAATTAAAGGAATGAAAACTAAGTGAATGCTACAATGATGGAGTAATCTTGATCTTTATTGCCGGTCATGTGCGTGTCCAAGTACGTCACACTCGAATAAAGGTTCTGCACAATTACAATCATTACACTGCGAGCATGCACTAGGGAAAGAGTTGAGATGAACTAAAAATGAACAAAAAGACTCTACTTCTATACTCTATTTGACTTCCCCCTTCTTGTGTGCCCAGATGTGTATTTATAGGCTTACACAGGAATCACGATATCATGTATCCAATATGGTTATCTAGGCTACAATATCACATACCCAATATCAAGGGTTCGATATGGGGGCTTCGATATCAAGGGTCTGATATCAGCACTTGACAAATCATGATTCATCACCTATATTGCAAGTTTTTATATTCATTATAAGCCTTAAGTTTCAAGTTGCAATATTTGACATACATCAATCATTTGCCTTGTAGGGATGTAATGAAAGTTTTTGATGAGTGACAAGGTACCCTTACACCCAACCATACAAATCACAAGTGTTCACACACAATCTAGTCAAATTCCATGGATGGGACTAGTTGCGGCATCTAGATTATTATGCTTTGATTACAATTTTCTATCTTCCCACTTGGACTAGTGGCAGCTTTTTCATGTATGGTTTAGTCCAAAGTGAGGCATATGATGCTGTCTAATCCTATGCTACTCCTAATGATGATAAAGAGATGAATTTATTAAGCTACTAAACAACGGAAAGTAAAATCTAACTAGTCTACATGTGATGGGTGTCCACTCTTAATTGTTCGTATACACCTTGGACTTCGTGAGACTACTTATGGGATTTCCAAGCATATGTCACTAGGTGTGCCAAACAATACACTATTGGATTACCACGTACCTACACTTATTGGATTAGATTATTATGCTTTGATTACAATTTTCTAGGTACGTGGTACATTTAAGGCGTACACATTCTGCTTAATGATAGTAATAGTAAATAGCAATAAATGAAAATGTTAACTAAGAAGAATAGTAAATAATTAAATAATTAAATAAATAATTAAAGAAATAATAAATATAAGTGAATGCAGTAGTGATGGAAGTAATCTCGATCTTTATTTCTAGTAATGTAACATGTCCAAGTACGCCACACTCAAACAAAGGTGTCATACAATTACAAACATCATATTGCGAGCATGCACTAGGAATAATAGAAATCTAAGAAAGACTATCAAAAACTAAGAACTAAAAACTAAAGCTTCTATTGTATTGTCTCCACCATGCATCTAAGTGCTGTATTTATAGGCTAGCATGGAGGAGATGATATTGGATATCTAACATTGCATGTTAGGTTCTGATATCAGGTATCTAATATCAAGGCCAACAGATTCATGACTCATCATACCCCCATGACTAAATGAAAACTCATCATTGAGTTAAACAAAATGAGGAACAAGTTCTTTATAAAATATTGGGAAGCTATGGAATTATTAACTAACTTAAACAACAAACAAAACAATTGAATCTTACATGACGTAGTGGTGTAGTACAAAAATGGAACACAATATTACAAGACAAAAACTGGGAAGCTCATATAGTGCCCAAAGACAGTGGCTCCTCCATTGGTTGCTTCAAGGTTGCTTCAAACTACTTGTTTTCCTCTTGTGTAGTGGTCAATGCCTTTTTATATGTGTAGGATTATGCATTAGTAGGCAAGGCATTCCAAACTACCTTCTCCTTTTCTTCTTCTACAACTACATCCTCCTTAGTTAGCTTAGCTAGTAGCTCTATCTTGAATTGTTCTAATTGGTTAAGCATAACAAATTTGGTAGGATCTCATCATTCAGCTCTTAGGGTGGCCAATGTTTGTTGTAACCTTTTCAGTTCTACTTCTGTGTGCTTTGGCCTAACTTCAGCCATGATCAACATCCCTTTGGTGGTAATGAGGTTTGATTGTGTTGCAGTGACATCACTAGGGATGTCAAACAGGGTGGTCATCACTTGCCCTATTTGCAACAAGTGATCTAGCACATCCTCATGCACCGTAGGAGTCATTGAAGTTCTAGCTGTCATTTGCACATCTCTAGTCCCAATAAGATCTATTCAAGGTACAATAGGCACATTAAACAATTCCTTGATGTGATCCATAATTACTTTTGCTGCGCCCACCGCATCTTGATGCTGCATTATAACAATTGTGGCACCTTCTCTAGTTTCAAGCATCACTTGGAAGGATGAAACATTTTCAAATATTTTCTTGGACCACTGGGATTCTCCTCCTGATTACAACAAGATCTCTTCCCTTGTTGGATAGGTTGAAACAATGGGCTGTATGGCATCATTGATTACTTTGAAGAGATTAGACACATCTTTGCTTCCCCGATTAACAGCCTGAGTGATTTTCTATACATTACTCATTGAAGGCCTATAATCTTGTGGTAGTGGTGGTGGAGCTTGTGTTTTCAAGCACTATTCAAGCTCATGTTGTACTTTTGCTTCTAACTCTACTTCCTCCTTCAGTTCTTACTCTTCACCAAGGTCTTTCCTTGGTGCTGTAGGTTTAAGGAGCTCTATGAAGGAAGCATTCTGAGCCTTCCTAGGGACATCATTTGTGTACCTTGTGATTCCAACATGCTTGTATAACCTTTTTATTAGGCAAGGGAATGGGAGTGTTGGCTTCCCTGCCTTTTTCTCCTCAAATTGCCTTTAAATTTCAGTGAAGTAGAATTAAGGAAGATTGATCATATATTTGCCCATTAAAATGGCACTTCCCTTAGCCAAAAATATTGAGATCCTATTAAGCCCTTTGGTTGGAAAGAGATGGTATGTACCAATCTTGAAATATGTTCTCTCCTCCAAAGTCAATGCATTATATGTTTTGTCTTCTTTGTCATATGCTTGTCTCAGCCACAACTTCCTGGTGTCAAGATTAGATTTGGTGGACAGATGGCCTACCTTAGTCCCTTTGTTTGACAAATTAAGAGCTACTACCATTTCCTTGATTGAGAAAGAGACATTAACTCCATAGATGTTTATAGTGGTGCCTTCAATTTTATTGTGTCAAAATTGGTGGGTCTCACCAAGGTACTAGTTGGCACTGTCTGAGAGAATAGGCCACAAGGGTGATACTTGAAGTTGTGTTCAAACTGCTTTTGGGGAAAACTCCATAAATGGACTGAAATTTATCTCCATGATGACCATGGTCAACGTGGACTTTTCTTGGATGACCGCATGACATTCAGTGGGCAATGTGAGATGTTGTCCCTACACGGGAGCTTGTGGTTTTACAGCCTCTCCTTGGATTGCGTGTCTTGTGATAGGAGCCTCTTGATGAATGTTGAATGATTGGGCTTCCAACTCCTCATGCTCTACATGTTCACCTTGTTAGTCTTGGCCACCTGATGGGCACTTGACTACTCGTTGTGAGGGTTCTCCTTGTGCACATCATTTTGGGGCCATCTGTAATCAAGTAAAGATCAGGTGTTTCTAAGGTGTCGATAGTCATCATTCATTGATGTATAGCATACGCATGACCTTAATTCATTAAGTTCTTAGTTCATATGATTTCAAAGTTATAAAATTTTCCAAGAAAAATCCCTAAGGAGTTTTTATCTTCTTTTATGACCCTTTGCAATCAGTTCCTTTTTCCTTATATATGGCTTATTATAACAGTTCTGGTCCCTCGAGTGGTAAGATTAATGCCTCTAGCTTTACCACAATTGATTGTTTAGTATAATATTATATGGTTTTTAACATTCTTACCCTTATAATATCCTTTGGGTAATAGAAAATTTTAGAAAAGTGGTGCAAGTTTCTTACGCAAGCACCCACCATAACTAACTTGAACACTTTAGGTTTAAATAGGTTCAAACGGTAGAGAAAACAAAGTGGTAGAGAGCCAAATATCTCAAGTGGAAAGTGGATGTGTAGAGCTCTAAGTCACAAGAGAAAATTTGAATAACTCCTTTAGCTACAAATGATGAGAATGAAGTTTGGGCACCCATGGATCATATATATGTTTTGTGTGACCCAATATTGCGTGTGGATACCTGATATCGAGTACTCGATATTGGGATCCATGAATAAGTAGCTCATGGGGGTACTACACATGAAAAATGAAGCTCTATGATTGGCTGGAAGGTTTGAGGTTAGTTTCATAGTTCTAGGGTAAGTGCAAAATTAGTTTGAGGCACCGAAAGTGTTGGAATGTGAAGTCATCGATGTGAAAAGCTTTAGAAGAAGCAAGAAAAAAGGCATTGAAATTGAGATTGTGGATGGATCAAGTTACATGAGAAGGGAAATGATAGAATGTAACAATTAAGCACTTAGAAGGTTAAGAATGATGTGGTTGTGTCAAATAAGTACAAGTCACAAAAATTACACAAGTGGGTCCTCCCCAAAGTAAGCTCTAGCCTATGATGCCCTTGTGTAACCACACCTAAAAATGTATGTAGGCACTAAAGAGACTGAATTCAATGCATACCTATGCAACAAAACACACATGTTAAAACTGCCAATTTGAGATAATAATTCTATGTTACACAAAACCACAAGATAGGATCAAATGGACAGCGAAATAACATGGGCTGTAGAAAGGATTGCAAAAATTGGGACATAAGGTGCTTTACCATGGGCACAATGAATTCTTATGTGTTATTAATGGTTAAATAATCATGAGTCCTTCTTTCCAAGATTCAAACCAACTCCAAACCACATTTCAATGACATTTCATCATGTCATCCCTGTGGATGAAAACCATAAGACTATCATAGTTGCAAGGAGTAGCATCACTTGGCATTTTGTCCAAGGGAGGAGCTTACTTATGGTACATGTGTTTTTTTTATGGAAGTACTAAAAAGTCATCAACCTTCAAGCATGGATACATGTCTTTCTAGTGGAACCCACAAAATTTATTTAGTGCCTTTTTATGGTACTCTTACTTCCATTTTTTTTAGATCTACAAGGATATAATTACAACCTCAACAGCATGATCAAACATATAGAAGTGGCCAAAGAGAATTCACAAATCTCCTTGATGTCACACCCTTTACATTATGCCTTAGTTCTTCACTCTTCTATTCAGACACAATGATCATGGATTTATTTTTAGGTTGGATGATGAAAAAGAATATCATTATGACCAAAGCAAGAACCTCTTATTAATGGAATGAGTGGATGGAGGGTGTGGTCTCACTATCTGAATAATTAGTCCCTTATGACTTGACAACATAAAGAAAACCTCACCTCAATGGGCAACATGATCATTTTATTCACAAACAAGATTACATAATAAAGAAAATGAAAACAACATATAGAAAAAGTTGAAAAGAATAAGAAAATTTGTATCAAGAAATAAGAAGATGACAAAAACTTATAAAATAAAAAGATGGAAAACACTTATGAATCTTGAAGATTAGAATGGGGGGTAACCCTCATGACTAAACATTTGGCCATGACAAGCATTAGTAAGCAGATAGATAGGATCCATGCATGTGTAGAACATTGGTAACCATTCATTCCTAAGCTATTGGGTGTCTTTTGATGTTACGATGGTTGGGTAGACAAATCATTAGTCATACACTTGATTGTTAAATGTCTAGTGGGTCAAGATATGAGGTGTGTTATTGTGATAGATGTTTGGTCCATGATTGCATCCCTTGATCATGATATGGTATGCATGGATTTGTTGGTCTTCCCATGCTTGTAGATTCATTGATTAGGTTTGGAGTTGGAGTAATGATGGATGGTGTTCCTTGTGTATGATCAGAGGATGTTGGTGGTGAAAAGGGAGGTGTTGCACTAGATTAGCATTGTGCTAGTCCATATGGTGTGGTAGATCCATGAGTCTTTTACTTCAACGTACCCTTGATCATGATATAGGGACATTTCCTATGTTACGGTTGAGACCCACTAGTATCAACATGTCTGTGCACATTTGTAGCACAAGTGGCATTCATTTGTTGATATTGTTATGTTGAACCTTCTTATGTCCTTGATGGTGGCATGTGATGAGGTGGAGGATGAGAATATCGAGGGTAGGATGGATGATAAGAGGCACGAGGTGGTGATCCCTCTGGAGATGTCATGGATTGATGGTACTTGGGAGAGTGATAGTGGTGATTTGAAGTAGATGATGTAGAACTACTTGGAGAAATAGGGTGTTGAACATAATATTTGTGTAATTTCGGCTAGTAGGAAGGATAGGGATAATTTGGTGGTGGCCTTCCCCATGATTGTGGTTGTTGCCACTATGGTTGATGACAGTGTTGAGGCTAATAGTGATGAGTTCCCCTAGGATGACACAATTGGTTGTGGGGCTATCTATGATTACTGTGTGGGAAGGGAAATCTCTTGGGCAGGTGCTTTTGTACAAACTTTGGATTTAAGGCACTTGCCCAATACTCATGTAGATGCAACAAGATTGGGAAATGGCCCTTTTGATGGTCATATATGTAGATGTTGCATCCATTATCTTCTTTTGTGGCTGCATCTATAGCCTTACTTTTGTTAGCCATTTTTCTTGTTTGTCAAAAAGTGTTCCTAGCTATTTCTTGGTTCTATATCCTTTGTTTATTGTGATCACCTAGCTTGTTTTGCATAATCCTCTCCTCAACCATCTCAACAAGAGTTGCAACATTTTCATATATCCATTTTGACATCCTATTAAACTTTGCTTTAAGTTCATTAATAGACTTCTATATCAGCAAGGTTTATTGCAGAATCACCTTATC
>MNCI01017087.1:49117-70571 GCA_015680685.1 Gnetum montanum | reverse complement strand
AAGATGTGTATGGCAAGTGGGAACGAATATTGGTGTTAGGAACATTTGGAACTTAGTTAATGAATAGTTAATGTAAGCTAGTCACTTAGTTCTCTCTACCTTTCCTTTATTATTAAAAGACATAAAAAGACAAAAAGCTATAAAAATCATATACCTCAAGCTTACTTAACCATACAACTGTGACAATACAAGCAAGTTTGGGAAGACAACAATTGATTAACCCTGAGTGTTCCATTAAGGCGCGTAAGCACTTAGTCCTTGGAGTTCGACTGGATCGCGTGTGAAATGCTCATATTTGTATGGTTGAGTGTAGGGGTACCTCACCAGTCATCAGCTTCTATGGTGTTCCCCAGGGTTCCTTAATTTATTGTTTCTTGGTTTTGAGGAGGTCTTAGGCCTTGAGGCCTTCCCTAGTTCAAGACTTACATCATCTCCGCCAAGATTGTCTACCTTAGGTGAATGTAGTCTTTGAGTGTCATCAGGGTGGTCATGAACATAAGAAACCCTTGCATAAGGTTTCTCACTACAATTTTCCTCACTATAGATCTCATTAGTTCTCCATTGAATGTGTTCACTATACAGTGCATTATCGCTTCCTTGTAAAAAAGACATTGTTGTTGGTTTATGGTGTGTGTGATTTAATATTTTTTGAAAGATATCATTAATACCTTTACAGTGATCATGTTTAATATAAGTAATTTAGATAAGTAGCACCATCCTTGGCAATGGTGTCAAAGATGAGCGGTGAGGTACCCCTACGCCCAACCATATGAATCACAAGCATTCATGCACAATTCGGTTGAATTCCATGGATGGGACTAGTTGTGACATCTAGATTGTTATGCTTTGATCACAATTCACTATCTTCCCACTTGGACTAGTGGTAGCTTTATCACGTATGGTTTAGTCCAAAGTGAGGCATATGATGTTGTCTAATCCTATGTTACTCCTAATGATGATAAAGAGATGAATTAACTAAGCTACTGAACAATGGAAAGTAAAATCTAACTAGCCTACGTGTGATGGGTTTCTGTTCTTAATCGTCTGTATATGTCTTGAACTTTGTGAGACTACTTTTGGGATTTCCAAGCATATGTCACTAGGTGTGCTAAACGATACATTGCTGTATTACCAAGTACCTACACATAAACGCTCATGATTAAGGCATACACATTCCACTTAATGATGGTAATAGTAAATAGCAATAAATGGAAATATTAATTAAGAATAATAGTAAATAATTAAATAATTAAATAAATAATTAAAGCAATAATAAATCTAAGTGGATGTAATAGTGATGGAAGTAATCTCAATCTTTATTTCTAGTCATGTAACATGTCTAGGTATGTCACACTCAAACAAAGGTGTCATACGATTACAAACATCACACTGCAGGCATGCACTGGGAATAACAAAAATCTAGGAAAGACTATTAAAAACCAAGAACTAAAAACTAAAGCTTCTATTGTGTTGCCTCAATTGTACACCCAAGTGTTGTATTTATAGGCTAGCATGGAGAAGATGATATCTGACATCACTTATTGGGCTCCAATATCGAGTATGTGATATTGGGGCTAACAGATTCATGACTCATCAATTGTAAGCATTAACACAAGTTATGACAATTGCAAAACACAATTCTAAACCCACTGGGCACCACATGTAGCTTATGCAATCTTGACTTGTAGACTGTGAACCCAAAATAGAGAGAAAACAAGTCAACAGTTAGAATAGATGCACGAAACAAGAAGAAACATTAATCTAAAAATAAATTCTAGGATCATGATACTTATGAAACAAGAAATTAAAGAACACTGAGAAAGCATTAATCACATCAAGGTATCTCCCAAGCAAATAAAATTAATTATAGAATACCAACCCAAAGGTAAAAATTTAATATTAGATAGTCTCAAAATCCAAAAAACATAGAATTAGAGCTAAGGCATTTGTGCATAAACCCTAAGAGATTCCAATTGGAAAATGATAAGAGTACACAACAAATTTTCTACCTTAATTATGCTTGTTGAAAACTCTCTCAAGGATGAGATTCATTTGATGAAAGGACTTGGAAAATCTATTCAAGATGAAAAAAAATTATGATATTAGAAAATAAAAAAATATAGGAAAAAACATGAATAGGCTTATATGAAGGTATGTAAAACCCTGATTTTACTAGATATCTTGAACTAAAATATCACAAATAACTTAACTAGATTTGGATTCACAATGTTAAAACATATTAAAGCATGAAAATTTGGTTGACAAGAAAACAATAATCAATGATGATGACTGAAATAATAAAGTTTAGAAATTATTAACCAAGATCGAAAGTTTTAATCATCAAAATAATGAATCCAATAAATGATGAAGAATTTGAAATTTGAAGGAATCTCAAAAATGCTAGAAATGATATCACTTCTCATCATTTCAAGAAACAAATAAAGATAAAGATAACATGATAACTCCAAGGTCAAACTCTAATTAGCAAAATTTTTCTTGGACTTAGCTAAGCATGAATTAACTACTCTCTTTTATATTTTGTTGCAATTTGCATATAAAAATGCAAGAGATTGATCCTCAAAAGTAGATCAAAATCACCAAGATTTCATAGAAGCCTAGGAATCTTGAATTGGATGTGGTGTGGTGTCGAGTAAATGGCATAAAGCTTAAGTCAAAGTTAGAAACACTAATGCATAATAATTTGAACATAAACATAGCCAAACATAAATAAAATAAAAAACATTAAATCATTAATTAATTAACTTAAAAACTCATAGCGTAGAATTATGATGATTTTTAGAATCCACTATGATGTCTAGTATATCGGTGAACTAGAAGAAATTGGTGAAGACGATCTATTGCCACATTTAATGAATCGATAGGTATAAGATGCTCCTTTAATGTCGAATAAGGCTCTCACTACATCACCAAAATTCCAACTAGTGGTGAACCACTTATTGTCTCATCCAACTAATCTATAAGCTCATGACACAAATACATGCTTTCTTAGCTTTAGGATAAGCTACCTTAACATAGGATGAGTAATTTGATCTTAGAACATAGGTTTATTCAATTCCTAACAGCTTGTGCTTTGTGTTTAGTGATGACAAGTTGCAAATGTGGATGTGGATGAAGTAAAAACTTGAATGTTGGGCATAGCAATTCAACTTTAAATCTTGAGATTGTTTAAATCCTTCTATGAAGAATGAGATAGGATTGGAGGAGTGTTGGCGACTGTTTGGGACTAGATCGCCAATGTTGGGGGCCTTCAATCTCATAACTAGGGTCATGGGAAACAAAGGTGTTCTTCAAATAGGGTTTAGGTGCTTATTGGTCTTTGGCAACACTAAGGCCCATATACCTCCAAATAGACTCAGTGGTTATGAAATGAACTAAGCGTGAGTATGTGTTTGTTGTTGTGAATGTTGAAATGGTTGGGTTGTGTATGAAATTGTAATTGACTATCATAAAAAAAATTCAGCTAACTTCGTTGAATACTATGAGTTGTTGAAGGGTTCTATTTTGTCAAATCACTTAGTCTATATAGTCCATATAGTACATTACTTGTAACAAATAAAATTTTACAAAAATGTTTAAGCACAATTTTA
Source organism: Gnetum montanum (assembly GCA_015680685.1). Taxonomy (NCBI): domain Eukaryota; kingdom Viridiplantae; phylum Streptophyta; class Gnetopsida; order Gnetales; family Gnetaceae; genus Gnetum; species Gnetum montanum. Next base: position 66,963 of record MNCI01017087.1, on the reverse strand, counting down.
CCAATCTACTCCTAATTTCCCCCAAAAAGAAAATTCCACAAGAAAACTAGAAATAAAGCAAGATTCAATAGGTTTTAGAAAGAGAAAAGAAAAGAAAGCAGATTTGTATGGGATCTTAAACATTTAAGCAAGATAAATTGACATAAAGAAATTCTTCACGATAAAACTATTCCAATTTAATGTATTACGAATCGTCCAAATCCTCTAAGCTCAACAAATAATTTCGTAAAAGAAACTCTTATTTACTATTAGAATGCTTTGTAAATGACAAAGTACAAGCTTCTATTTGGCTAGTTAAAATTGGTCAAGAATAGCAAACAATAGAACTTCCACAAAAATTTGACAATTTCAAGATTGCAATATTAAAGCAATAAACTTTATAAATAAAGAAGCTATTTTAGTCATCTTAAAATATCAAAGATTTTCTAGATTCCCTAAACTCAAACAAGCAATTCTATAAGACATTACTATTAAATTGCTCAAGATGCTTTTCTAATACAACATAAGCTCTTATTTGGCAAATTGTAATAAAAGTTTAATATTGCTCAAAAATAGAGTTATAAAGGCAACTTAGAAAGATCCCAAAATTAAATGCCAAGCAAAATACTATCTAAACCATTAGCTAAGCAATTGAGAAAAAAACTCATAGGATTAAAACAAAGTAGTCGAATTAATGTCTTTAGCAAGCCATTTTATAAGTAATCTTCAGTTGTCTTTTTTCCCAAAAATTCCCCAAAATTCTACCCTTCAATCCCTTTTTATAATGGCATTTGGGGTAGTTACAATCATCATCAAAAGTTTAGGCAGATTACAAATATCTAAGAGTTTAATTTTTAACTTCCTTAAAAACATATAACTTCCATATACCTTTACTTTAGGAATACAAGTTATTGTCACCAAGTGTCCAATTCACATTGATGTTGGACAATTATCTAGTAGACTACCTTCTTTTAAACCACATATCATCATTTCCTTTATATTTTGGTTTGTTTAAAAAAAAACAATTTACCCTTACTGGTCGCTGCTCACAATAATCCTTACACTCATAGGTTTATACATTTTTGATTAAATAAAATTGCCGTTCGTGTCATGGCGCCGAGCTTTTCGTTGCATCGTAGACTGGTAATCCTGGAAACTCTTGTCTCGTCCAACTCGCAGACTAACATGGGGGGTTTAGCCAAGCGGCAAAACACCTATTTTTGTTGTAGACCAGTCGCAGGGATCCCACGTCCAGGGTCGGTAGCAGGCCAAGGAGGAGTTACTGTTGCTGCACATGCAAAGGTACTAGTGCACGTAGCATACACATGGCAAGTGTATTTGAGGGCCGTCCAGCCAGGGCTCCACTGGCCATCACTTCAATGCCCAAACTCCTGCAGCTAAGGTACAACTGCGAGCCAGGCAGTGGCCCTTGATGATGCCCCATGCCAACACAAAATACTTGTAAGCCCAAGTTCGATTAAGCTCAGTGTAGATGGCTGAGCATGAACTTGATTAGGATGATTTTTTAATATATTCAACGTTTTTGCTCAGAGTTTTCCCTGCCTTATTCAGCAGATGCTGCTGGTTCTGCATCTCACTCAGCGTCAGATCGTAGAGTGGATTCTGCCGCGTTATCAGCACCGGCATCATCATTTGGTCGTCATTTCTAATTGTTATCGTTGCTGATACAAAGTCACATTGTGAATTATAAAAACAATAGTTAATTTCATATGAATCTCCTGCATTGGCTGGACCATTTCTGAGTGTTCATTATATTATATATATATATATTTTCCCTATATCCGTTTCAGGGGATATAAATATTTTTCAAATTCAGCTGCCAACTCAACCAAATAACTCAACTGCAGTATTATTGTCTTTATCCTTGCAAAGGCTTTCACTGTTGGCAATGACGGGAGAAATTAACACAGAAACTATGTTTCATTGGTTATGACAGTAGGCAGACCACTTGCTTATGTTGCTGCATTTTTATTTCTCAAAGAAAGTGACTGAACAGTCCATGAGCCATTGCCATGGCGTACTAGTACGCTATCTTCCAATCTCCAATAACATTTATTCTAATAAAATCCCAACATTATTTCATAAAATCTGTTCCATGAGATGGTATAAAGGTGTCAACAAGAAGCAGATTCCAACTACTGTAAACCCTACCCCTAATGAGAAGATTAGGGGAATAGACATGAACTTCCACTTGCTTGAATTTCTTCATTAGTAAACAATGAAGAACTTGAGCACACCATCTTTGCATATCAGTTTACATGGTGTTAGATATTTCTTCATTAGTAAACAATGAAGAACTTGAGCACACCATGTTTGCATATCAGTTTACATGGTGTTAGATAGTCCATGGGAAGGAAGCTTATGAAGTAATTTCATATGATTAGACCACCTATCTTCAAGGATAAGAAGATTCCCACGACCACTACTAAGTTGCTTAAAAAATTGGTAATGCATTTAAGCTAAAGAGCTGTACTCTTAAGCAACCAACTTGATTAGCTATGTACCAATTAAAAGGGATGACTAATTAATGGTGGACTAGCTAGGAAAGGGCTAGACACTAGGAGGATTGTGATGTTATTTGAAACATGTTTCTACTTAGTTGTAATGAGTGTTATGTCACATCTTGAAATTAACCATAGATAAATTTATGACTTTGTTTAAAGGACATGAATTAATTACTTAGAAATCCATATATTCCATATGCAATAATTGATTTTCAAAATAAATCATTTAAGAAATTCAATACATCAAGTATGAAACCTTATAATATGATAAGTGTACTTGACATATCCTAGAGAATAAACACTTGACAAAATTCATGTAATGTTACACCAACCTTCTCAAGTATAAATCCTTTATGCACAAAGTTAATAGAGATATAAAAGATAACCAAATGGGCCATTTTACAAATGCATAACATGGCTCCAAAGATATAACAATGCTTGAATTCTTCATGCACAACATATTACTTAATTATGAATGCTTTTCTTGCACTATTACTTGGGAACTCCATCCAAACCTCCTAACTATAATATGCATGAAACATATGTAAGAAGGTTAGAAAACCTTCACAATCGAGGAAACCACCTTGGTGCTATCTCAAATAAGGTAGAAGATGGGATCCATGCTACAAAGCATACTGTTAGAACCTATGGATCGATTAACTCAAAATGAGGTGATGAATGGGTTAGAATAAAAAAATCTAAACTTTAAATTAAATTACTGAAATCAAGTGCACAAAAAAATGAACTTATTGATGTGTGTGGTAAAGCTTACCATCATAAAATTAAACTCTAATTAAAGTAATGGTTGATGCTACCACTATGGTAGATCCTTGAATGTTACCCACTCCTCATAGGATGAATAATGATTTCGGTATTCCATAGGACTCTCAAGAACCTTGCAAGGTTAAACAACATGTTATGATGCTCTTGTAGAATAAACTCACATATCCCTCACGGTTGATGTAAAGAACCAAGTACTTAAATCCCTTAGGGTTTCAATGTATAAATCCACACAAGGATGATCTACGCTTTGTAGAGCATAATGGAATACAATAGAAAGAGATATATAGAAAGAGTTTCAAAAATCAGATCTACACCAATCTAGTTCAAACTAGGGTTATAAAATGGCAAGCTCTAGATCTAGATCCACTCATAAATAATGAAATAATAAATAATAAATTGATTTAGGAACACAATAGAACTAGACCTTGGAAGAAAAATGTAGTTATGATGGTACAAATCCCACATCAAATTTCCAAGCTCTTTCCAAATCTTAATAAAGAATCAATCTAATACTTGAATTCCAATGAATACTCTATGAATTTTTTTGCATGTTTTTTGGAATAAATCTAGGTACTTGCCTATATAGATCTCACACCATGCAAGTTTCTTGCTTCAAAGTGGAGCTAAGGAAAAGGCTAGAAATAACCTTTTATATTTTTTCAAATGACTACCTTAGATTACAACATTAGAAAGGTTGAGTTTGGGGCTAGACATCTAGAGAATACTTGGATATCCACACAGACAGTTACTCAAGCTCTGTTTGAACATCCAGTTTTTGGCCTTGAACATTCAAGATTAGGACATTTAAGCTTATAATTGGGATTTCTAGATTGGAAGTTGATTGTCTTCTAAACTTGGCTTGCTCTTTGGCTAGACCTCTACCTTTCATCTAGGGTTGAGAAAGATGATTAATTCCTAACCTCAACGTGTCCCAAAATCCTTGATCTAACTTTCTTGACGACTACCTTGTCATGGTATTTATTAGCATGGTTAGAACCTAAAACATGAGAGTAACCAAACACATTTATTCATTGTCTAGTTTTTAGATCACTAAAATGCAACATAAATTAATAGAACCAACAGTAAAACTGATTCAAAAAATCTATTATTCAAAGCAGTTAACTAATCCATTAATTAATTATCATTAACATTACCATTAGTGTACTAAGCATCACTAATCCATGACAATCATAAAGTAGTGATATTTCTATAAGTTTCTAGCTTCAAATGTTGAAATAGCTACAAAAATGTGAACTAGCTATAAGGATGATACTAACTTCATTAGACATCAAGGATTGTTTGATGCAATGCATCACCTATCTAGGTCAACCCTTATGAATGACCAATTGTTGGATTAATTAACCCTCATGAATGTACAAATGTGTTCTTGATGCCTAGATAAAATAAAAGAATAACTAGAATAAACTGTAAATATTTATTTAACATGGATTTTAATCATTTTCTTACATTATTCAAAAAATCTTAAAATAACATAAAATATGAAATATAAAAATAAATATTAAATACCAACAATGGACCACCACCATCCTTTCAACCTGTCCTTCACAAGAGGCATTGGGCATTAGTAAATACCAAAAAATGAGTGATTTATCAATCTCAAGGGTTTCTTGTGGAGTTTTTGTAGAAATTTTTCTTTTTGCTAAGAATGATCCAAAGATGGAAAATACCAATGTTTCTAAGAATGTAGAGACTATGAAGAATTCTGAACCTTTTGATTTATTTTACCTAATGATGTATATGAATCCGTATTAAAAGATATCACTTCATGATACATATTTCTATAGATTATTTGATTTATTCACCTAAATGAGGGTTTTACACTAGTGATTTAGGCTATCCTTGAATGCTATGGAATTAATGTTTTGCATGGCTACTATTTTTCTAATTTTTTTTGTTTTCCAAGCTACTCAATTTTAAAATGGCTGAAAAATCACCAGGTCTTAAATTTTTTAAGGATTAGCATAATACTTTTATTGCTTAGGAATGGAAAGTGGATTTTGATTCCAATTATTTTGATTACTCCAACATTTATTATTACTCTAACATTCATTACTAGATTGAATTAAAAAAATCTTCTTCTTATTTTTCAAAGTGTTGAAAGTGAAATTATTGGTAGCAATGACATAATCTTAAAGACATAGTTAGACAATTACAAGATGATGTGGAACACATACGTTATTTTGTAGAGTTTGATTTACACTAGAGGAAGATAAAAACTAAAACTCAAGGTTAATAATTAGTATTTTTTAAAAAAATTACATACTATAATTTGTGAGAATGTTGTAGCTACTATCGTTGTGAAGGCTATTATTAAGAATCTGTCCTATTCTTAATAAAAACTTGTTCATGAGAAAAAGAAATAATAATTTTTAGAAAAGAAAAATAATGGTAGTTTTTAGTAGGCATGAATGAAATCTTTTTCAACAAGTTTTCAACCTTTTACTAATCATTTAATTTTAAATGTGCTAGTAAACTCTTAATATCTAAAGAAAATTCCTCTTTAGGAAAAAAAAGAGGAAATTTTTAGTAGGGATCAATAATGAAAATACTCATGCAGATGGATTTCACTCAGTGCAACATAAAAAGAAGAGGTCTATACATACTGCTTTCAATTTAATAACCCCAAAGATATTTTCTTCTCTTTGTACTTCTATTACTGTTCCAAATTTTTTTTTATTGGACAATGATTTTCAATTATTAGTGACATGGAATGTTATTTTTAATGTTAGCTTGAAAAATCAATGAGGGGGTCATCTTCCCCTACATCTTAATGTTAGTTTTATCATGAAATGTTTGGGGACCTTTCTGATAGTTCTTGAGCAAATGTTGCTAGGGAGTATCTTTCAAACTAACATTTATCTTTAGATTTTCTTTTCCTATAAAAATTTAATATTTCAATGCATGATATTAGTTTTGTTGGTAACTGCATTTTTTTCTACTACTCATGAAGTTGGAAAAGGAGGTGTTACTATTCTTGTTAATAAAAATTGGACTGGAGAAATTTTGAATTTTGGTTTTGATAATCTTAGAAGGGTTTTTTGAATTTATTGTTATAGTAAAAAAGGTAAGTTTGGACTTTGTAATATTTATGCTCCTAATAATTAAAATGATTGATTAGAGGTCTATTAATATCTTCTATCTTTACCTAAAGTTTATTGGATTATTATAAGTAATTTCAATATGATTGAAAAGCATATAGATAAACTTGGTAGTGTTCCTTGTAATATGTCTTTTCAAGAAAAAGAAGATTGGTACAATTTCAAAGAAAAATATTTTTTCTAATGTTAGCCCTCTATTCCCATCTTATTCAAATGAGAAGAATTATACTTGGTGTAATTATTAACAAGGAAATGATAGAATTTATTATCAACTTGATAGATTTTACGTTTTTAATGTTTTCTTTTAGAAGTCTACAAGGAAAATAGAAGTGCATATAAATACCACTTTGTGAAGTCATTTTTTAATTAGCATTTTGATCTTTGTAATTAATTCTTCATCCTTTTGAACACAAGCTTTTTCGTATGAACGCTAATATGTTCTTAGGACCCAATAAGAAAAATATTTTGAAGTCTTTATGAAATGTGAAAAAATAAAAGCATACTAGTGATATTGATTAGATTGACTAGTGACAATGAACTACTTGTAGAGTTAGAAATTATGCTATATGGTTTGGAAAACAATTTACTAAGTGTAAGTATCAAGTTAAAGAAGATCTTGTATAATTCGTAAAGCAAATGTAAATTCTTGGAGACAAGAATTCCTTTGATTTCTAAACTCAAAAAGCCTTAGCTAAAGTTGGTAATGCTAAATAATGTTGGAATGCTTTTGAAGCTAAAAGTGAAGTCACATAAGTAGGCTAAAAATTGAAGATGAACCTTGCAACAAATTTTTTAATTTTCTAAAAGAAAAGTGTTAAGTACCTAAACTAGAATCACTTTATATAAGTGATTCCATCATTAAAGATCTTGAGACTATTAATAGTTTTTTATCAAATCAATTTTCTTGGAAAGGTTTTAGGAAGGAACCATTCTTGGCCTCTAGTACACATATTTCTCATCTTATAATAGAAGCACATCAAAGTATTCTTAAAGTAGAAATTATAGTAGAAGAAATCAAAGCTCTATTGAATTTTTGAAAAAGCATTAGGTTATTGTTGGAGATGATCTCTTTCATGCTTTCCAAGAAGCCATTAAAAGATTTTTTTAGTAAAAATATTAATAAAGGTATCTTCTTCCTAAGAATGGATATCTTGAACATATTTGTAGTTGAAGGTCTATTACTTTTATTAATAATACTTATAAAATCTTAACTAAATGCATGGCTTGCCAAATTTAAAAAGTTATTGAACATATCATTATGCCAAAGCTTATGATAGGATTGAAAGCAACTTTATTATTTATTATCTTTATAAATTGGGATTTGGTGATTATTTTATTCATCTTATCTATACCCTCCTCACTGATGCTACTTCTCAAGTTGCTACTAATTTTGGATTAAATTCTTTCTTTTCTCTTCAATGATTAGTTTTTCAAGGTTATCCTCTTGCTCCATATCTTTTCATTATTGTTGTAAACCTTTTTTCACATAATCTGCATTATGATTTACAAAAGAATATCATTAAGGAAATTTCAATTGATGATCAAGGTATGCAATTGCTTAACATGCACTTTCAAAATGATTCATTTTTTATGATCAACAATTCTCTATAGCACATCAATACTCTTTTAGCTAGAGTGAAGGATTACTACATGTTATCTAGCTCTTGGATCAATTGGCAAAAATCTAATATTCATTGTAATGAAAATATTGATGAGTGGGTTAGTTACAAGCCTTGGAAAATATTAAAAAAAATTTTGATCTTCAAAATTTTAGTAATGCCTTTTTCTTTTAAGCATAAGCTTACTATTTTGTGGAATTATGTGCTTAAAATTGAAAATAAGCTTGATAAATGAAAAACAAATTGACTCTCATTGTCAAAGTTTCAGTTATTAAGAAAATGCTTTAATCAACTTAAGTTTATTATTCTAGTTATTGGGCTCCTTTTAAAACTTGTTATGATAGAATTAATTTTTTTATCGATCAGTTTCTTTAGTATGCTAAGCAACATAGAAAAGATTTTTCTAAAGTTTGTTGGGATATTTGCATTGGTAATAAGAAAGATGGAGAAATAGGCCTCATTAATTGTTATAATGAGTGTATTTCTCTTGTAACAAAATGGATTGCATAGTACAATAATGGAGATGATGTTTGGATCCTTCTTTTAAGAGATAGACTTATGCAAGGAAAGCCTATTAATGATAATGATTGATCTTCTAATAACGTTCTTCATTGTGTTCTTTTTCCTCATACCATTTCTATTTCTAGTTCTCTAATTCTTAAACAAATTTAGAAAAGATGATGCAATCTTAATAAATATTGAAATTACAATCATATCATAGTTTCAAAAGATATGCTTAATTAAATTAGCCCATGATGGCTTTCTTTTATCGAAAGAGCTTGGGCTACTAATACATCTAAAATGTGTACCACTTGGTGAAGATTTGGTATCATTGCAGTTTCTTGTTTATGTTTGTATGATAGATGAATAACTTGGAATGAAGCTTCTAGCTTCTATTGTTTGAATAGAAAGAAGAATTTTTTTTGAAAAATTAATTTCTAATTATGAAAATTTATTTAAGGTTTACAATAGTTTGCATTAGGCTTCTCCACATATTTTTTGGAAGGATGGTAGATATCTTTTTCCTTTTCATTTAAAAGTTGCTTCTAAGATTATTACAAAGAATGATTTTATTCATAAAAAATCAATAAGGCCTAGAAAATATAATTATCATTGCATTTTTGGATGAAAAAGATGAAAGATATTTGAAGAGCTTCTACATTTCCTAAACTTTGTATTTTTTATGTTGTCTTATTCATCAAGGTCTTTTTATTGGCACTTATCTTAAACATATGAAAAATGTTTCTTCTCATTTTCCTCTTTGTAGAAGTGAAGACTTATTTTTTTATGTTTCCTTGAGTATTATATTGCTCAACATGTTTGGAAATGGACATTCAAAATTTGTATAAACTTTCAACCAAGTATCAATGAGGTCATTCTTGAGGATTATCTTACTTAGTCTATTTCCTTTCTTTGCTTTTGGATGTGTTCAACCATTTATTCTCTAATCTATTTGGAAGCTTCAGTGTGTAGTTATTTTCAAGTAGCAAGAGCATACTTATGGCATCTTTTTAGGAGTAAAATACCAAGTTCTTAAAAATGTCACTTTTTAGTGATAGGTTCAAGGAAAAAAATTCTAGTAAAATGTAAATAATTAATTTTTTCTATATTATTAATTTCTTTTTGTTTTGGAGGCTCAAAGATTGAAAGATTTTAAATTTTGTTGCTATTTTTTTATTTTTGATCAATGTAATCTTTAATCTTTAGAGATTTTTTTCCTTCTATTTACAAGAAACCCATTAGTAAGAAGTGAAAATCTATAAGGATGCTTCTAACTAAGGGCAAGGCTTGATTCTTTTCCTACTCCATAAGGGAGGTTTTTTAGGCTTAGTTGTAAGGATAAAAACCTAAAAGGGCATTCTTAAAAATGTTGGGCTTTTTCTTTAGAATCTTGCTTTGATGATATGCTATACTTTGAAATTTTTTAATATCATTATTCATTTTTTGTGGTTTAACACCCTCCCAAAATACCTAAAAATAATAAGAATAAAAATAAAAAATAATAATATTTTCAAATATATAATAAGAGTAAGATCCAAGGTCAAATCCTTAAGAAGCATATGATCAAGCTATAATAAAACATGCATACTTACAAAGAGGTCTAAGGGTCAAACCTTACCAATACATGAGGGATTTTTTCAAAATAATGTACACAAGTTTGTATGCAAATTGATGTAGAGCCTTCCTAAGTAAATTTCACAAGCTTCCTAAAAAAATTTAAACTTAGAAGCAAGAACAAGATAATGAATTGGAGAAAATTTTTCATTTTATAAGAAAACTCTAAAAATATAGAGAATTACATCAAAGATGAGGAGCCAAGATTAAATCACACCTCTCCTAAGAATCTTAGAGGCCACACATGTCCCCTCTCAATCCTCAATTGCTCAAAATGGAATTAAAGCTCAAGATAAGACACTTATAAGAGATTCTCTCAATCTCTCTTAAGTGCTCTTCCTTGCCTCTCACTCAAACTCTTTGATGAATCGCAATATTGGGTACACGATATCGGAGCCTACCATGTGATGTTGGATACCCGATATCAGGACCTACCTCATTGCCTATAAATAAGAGGTAGGCACACTTGCTTTAGCAGTTAGATAGTTAGTTCCTTAGCCGAACTCTTGCTCTTTCTTCCCTCCAGAGTTAGAATTATTTCTGTGTGCCCGTAGTAGGAGTCATCAAGTGAATGGATCTTTATTCAAGCATTGTGTACCTGAGCACACTTGGTGTACGGCAATAAAGACAAACTTTATGATAAACCTTGCAGCATCCAGAATAGATTAATTAGTGTTAACTGATGTTATTAAATGCATTCTTAGTTAATTAATGGTTCTCTCTCATCCTACAATTCTCCTCAGTAAGTACACTTAGTACGATCACTTTGAGCATGCAACACTTGGTAACCCAGTAACGATTAGCGTTTGGTAATCCTAGTAGTGTTGCACTTGTTTAGGATGTGTATGACAAGTGAGAACAGATATTGGTGTTAGGATTAGTTAAAGCCTAGTTAATCAGTAGTTAAGTTAAATTAGTCACTTAGTTATCTCTCTCTCCTCCCTTATTAGCAGTAGGACATAAAAACATAAAAGCTATAAAAATCATATGCCTCAAGCTTACTTAACCATATAATCATGACATATAAGTAAGTTTGGGAAGATAACGATCAACCAACCCATCCTCTTTTCACAAAGGTGCATCAGCACTTAGTCCTTGAAATTCGACTAGATCGTGTGTGAAACACTTGTATTCATATGGTTGAGCATAGGGGTACCTCGCTGCTCATCATTGGCATTGTTGCCAGGGACTTAGTTGTTTGTGTGCTAATTAGAACTTAGGAAATCATTCACATCGTTGGAACGAACCCTTAGGGTTGATTGAGAAAATAATAAAAAGGAATACATTGCACACTGAACAGACAAGTATGTCTCCTTTTTCGTACAAAAGCACCTCACCACCTAGGTTTGAAACAGGAAACAATCGGTGGTGTAATATACATGACGTTGATCCACCAGTCCCTCAACAAGTTTGAGTGGTATATATTCATCTTGATGAGTATATACCAGACTTCACCTTTATCCTCTATCAAGATGAACAACTGCATTGGTGAGACTTAGAAGGTAACATAGTATTACCTCCAGATCATTCAGTCCACAGCATGCTTCTTCATGCTCTCACACGAATTGGCATGCTGCACTTACATCTAGAATACGTTGTACAAGACCATGAATTGAGAGAATACCGTTCCACAGAGGCACAACTTCAAAGGGACTTGCAACAGGAGAGACATCATAAGTCTTTGAAGGATAAGTGGTCCCAGGATGTCCCACCTATCTTAAGAAAAAATGAGGGTGGTGAACCTACCTCAGGCAGTCGCCCAGACAATGATGTTCCTCCGCTTGACTTTGGCTAAGGGGTTGTGTTATCAGAACCTTGATTCCACTATTCATAACCCAGGTTTTGATACCCACAAGCACAAAGGGTTTGAAAAAGGGACACAGACACATGATAAAGGTGGATATTCTGATCGCAATCGTGATCGAGGCCATGATCGTCAAAGAGAAGGCAACAGACACTGTCATGGTGGTGGTTCTTCTTCTTCTTTTTCACCTTCATCATCTCCTTCATCCTCTCCTTCAGTATCCGAATGCTATCATAAAGAAAAAGACCATGAGGATAAAGGTTGGCAAAGTGGAAGTCATAGGTGAAATAGCCAGGAAAAGGGAAGAGGGCACTCTAGAGAAGCACAACATAGAAGAAGGGAGAGTAGGGAACAATGTAGGCATCATATACACCATGGATGAGATGATGACGATGAAACCCTACTCACTACTTGAAGTATGTTAGACATAACTAAGGCTTTTAGAATTCCAACAAGGCACCAGAAAGATAGTAGGATCAAGAGATTAGATATGAACAATATCGTACGATTTGAAGGGGGATACAACGCTGATCCTCAAAATCACTTACAAACATTCCATGATGCGTGTGCCTTACAAAACATAGAGAACGAATGGAAAAAACTTAAGTTGTTTCCATAGACACTAGTTAAAGAAGTGAGAAGCTGGTACCAGTCCTTAGAACTAGAATCCATTTGTAGGTGGAGTACCATGTTAGAATTGTTTAACGATAAGTACCAAACGTACTCCCAAGTGTCTAACCTGCAAAAGCAAATCCAAGGCTAGACACAAGGAGGACATGAATCCTTGGATGCTGCCATGGGTCGATACTATGCATTGTTACATCATTGTCCTAGCCATGGTTATTCACAAAGGGATCAACTGCACCATCTCGTAGATGGGCTTAGACATAAAATGAGAAGAACCCTTGGAATTTATGCCCAAGGAAGATTATCCAAGCTTAGGTCCCATCAAATTCAAAGACTATTGGAGCAAGTTGCTAAGGAAGAAGGTGAGCTACGAAAGAGAGAAAGTGCAGAAGAGTATAACCGAGATCCTTCCCTCCAGAAGAGGGAAGTAAGATTTTGTGAGGATGAAGAAGAGTCACCACTCGAAGAGATGGTGAATAGGAAAACTTTGCCTATCCAAAAGTTGACATCATAAGTATCAGAAAAGGTAGATCAAATGTGAGATTCCCTAGAAAATAGATTCCAATCTGTTCTTAAAATAGTAGAGGAGTCTAGAGAGCAAGGTAGTGATTGTGAAAAAAGAAAAAAGAGACAAGTTGAACAAGCACATAGCAAGGGTAAGGGCAAAGTTGCCATCGTAAAGAGGTTGTGGATTTAGAAATAGACAATGATAGTGGATGCGATATATGTCAATATGACCATCCTAAGGGATGTTGCCCTATACTCTCACATTTGTAGGAGTCTGGGGTGTATGCACTCAACCCACGATTGAACAAACGGCAAACCCTTGAAGGTTACCTTATCCTCAAGGTAACCCAAGGCAGTTCCACCAACCCTTAACATATTATCCCAGTGGAAATCCACCACAACTGAATGAGAAATATCAATAGTGGCAATACCCACAATCATGGGGAATGCCACCACTAAGGCAACAATATCCTTACTGGCAACCTGACCTGTATGGATATTATGTGCAGTAGCCAGTCTCTCCATGTGACTCTACTGGTCACATTACTTGTCAACCTCACTACCAAGCTCGTGAGTATTATGGGACTCCCTCTTCTAGGGATGATATTCCACAAGAATATCATCCTTCTCATTTGGCCACATCTCTTCCACCAATAGCTCCACTGGCACCTGCTCCAGCTATGTAGGGTGAAATCCCTACCANATATTATGTGCAGTAGCCAGTCTCTCCATGTGACTCTACTGGTCACATTACTTGTCAACCTCACTACCAAGCTCGTGAGTATTATGGGACTCCCTCTTCTAGGGATGATATTCCANTCAGTATCAATCAAAACTTTGGAGCCTCCTTCAACTCAACCACTACACTCAACACATATAGTCATGCTAACACATGCTATCATCGATTGGATCAAAGCTGGCCATCTTCCCAGGAAATTCTCTGATCCTGGGAGTCCTTTGATATATTTACAAATCACTGGAAATGAACCATGCAAGGCTCTTTTGGATTTAGGTTCCGATGTCAACTTGATTTCTCAAGAAATGTACAAGGCTTGGAACCTACCTCCATTGAAAAAGAGCAACATCCATCTAGATTTGGCCGACCATTCCATCATTATCCCATTGGGACTGGTGGAGAACATTGTTACCACTATTTGTGGGTGGTCATACCCAGCTGATTTTCTAGTGATTCAAGTGAACAACGGTAACGGGGGTTTCCCAATCATAATGGGAAGAGCATGGCTAAGCACAGTCGATGTGCACCTAGGAATTTATGATCTTTCGTTGGAAATATCAAAGGAAAATACATTTGGAAAGATCAAGAAGAAGAAAGTTCCATGCATCACATATAGTGACACAGGGTGTAATTGCGTGTAGAAGTCATGGGTTGTGCAAAGTTTAACATTGCCTGCATGCAATCAATGTGCACAAGTGATTAAGATACAAAGATGCTTATATGTAGCAGCCACACAACAGGAAGGCAACTAGTGGCTGACAACTGATCAAGAAAGTAGTTCAATCATATGCATGAAACCAATTGAGGGTTTGACTTGCACTTACATTGATAGCATAGACACATTAGAGCAAGTCCATCGCCAACTTTCAAACCTTAACCTCAAAAATATCAACTAGGGGAAGTTGGAAATCCTTGAGAAATTTAAGTAGGAGCCCCTTGAGCTGAAACCATTGCCCACTGGTATGGAATACATGTTCCTTAAGAATGGAAAACCAGTAATTATCAAGGCGAAGCTTGCTCCCCAACAAAAAGAGAAACTGCTAAAGGTAATCAAGAGATGGTCAAAAGCCTTTTCTTGGTTATATCTTGAATTAACTAGAATAGATCCTAGGATATGCCAACATAGGATTTCACCAACCCCTCCATGAAGCCTTGAAGACAACCATAGAGGCATTTGAACCCAAAGTTGAAGCAAGTAGCCAAGGAAGAAATCGAACAGCTTCTCAAGGCTGGGTTCATATACCCCATTGCTGATAGCGAATGGGTTAGCCCCTTAGTTATTGTACCTAAAAAGGGAGGCAAATGGAGGATGTGCATAGATTTCAGGCTACTGAATATGACAACATTCAAAGATCACTTTCCATTGCCATTTTTTGACCAAGTCTTAGACACCATCGCAGGGCATCACTATTACAATTTTCTAGTTGGATATATTGAATATAACCAAATACAAATAGCCCCAGAAGACCAAGCCAAGACTACATTCACTAGTCCTTGGGGAATGTTTGCATATAAACATATGTCGTTTGGCTTATGCTATGACCCTACAACATTTCAATGACTAGTTCTAAGCATATTCCAATAGCAGATAGGGAATGGTGTGGAGGTCTTTATGGACGACTTCTCCACTTATGGAGCAAACTTTGATCAAGCCTTGGACCAGTTAGAGCAAGTGTTAAAAAGATGTGTAGAAACCAATTTGAGGCTCAATTGGAAAAAAAACCATTTAATGGTCCAAGAGGGTGTAGTACTAGGACACAAAATCTCACACACAAGGATATAGGTAGACCCTGAGAAAATCAAAGTTATCCAAGGAATTACCCGTCAATCGAAAACTGTGAAAGATATTCAGTCATTTCTTGGACACACTAGCTACTATAGGAGATTTATTGAGAACTTTTCAAAGGTTGCCAAACCATTGGTGGAATTAACGAAAAAGGACGTACCTTTTGAATAGACTAGGGAATGCGAATTAGCTTTCCAAAATCTGAAACAAAAGCTAGTAGAAACACACATTCTACAAGCTCTTGACTAGTCTAAACTATTCCATATCATGACTGACGCATCCAACTATGCCTTAGGAGCCGTATTTACACAGTTAGATGACTAGAAACATCCTTATTACATCCACTGTGCAAGTAGAAGTATCGCTGGTGCATACCTTAACTACATTACCACAGAGAAAGAATTAATGGCTGTAGTGTTTGCACTAGAAAAGCTTAGACACTATGTATTAGGATATAAAGTATATGTACATATAGATCATAGTGCAATCTAGTTCCTCATGAATAAGCCAATGGTAAGCCCTCATATCATACGATGGCTTGTAATCTTACAAGAGTTCGATCTTACGATGATCAATCGTAAAGGCACCGAGACCGTAGTTGCTGATCATTTATCTCAGTTGCCATGGGACAACAAAGAGGATGGGTATCCAATTTTTGATTATTTCCCAGATGAATTCCTCTTTGCTAGTGTAGTGAATAATCAATCACCCATGGAAACAAACTGGTATAGTAGCATTCTTACCTATCTCCTCACCCAACAATTACCACAGGAGTTAAACCTTAGGAAGAAACAAAAGTTTCTTCACCGAGCCAAGTACTTTATGGAAATCAATGGGAAACTTTACAAAGTGTGTCCTGATGGCTTGGTTCGATGGTGTGTTCTCGATATAGATCAATTATGAGTTTTCCAAGATGCTCATGAGGATTCTTGTGGGGGTCATTACGCTTGGAGACAAAAAGCCATCAAGATCTTGCTTGCAGGATATTGTTGGCCTACATTGTTTTAGGATGCCCATCAATTCGTCCAATCTTGTGAACACTGTCAACGTGATGGGAGAATGACTTCTAGAATGGAGGGTTCGCAACAATGGATCCAACCATTAGAACCCTTCGACATTTGGGGAATTGATTTTATGGGGCCAATTACAGCAATGTCGAATGGAAAGGCTTATATCATTATTGCTGTTGATTACCTAACAAAATGGGTAGAATTAGCTATTGTTAAGGATTGTACATCATTTACAACTACACAATTTTTTCAATAACAAATCATAAACAGGTTTGGTGTGCCTCGTGCACTTATTTTAGACAATGGTACCCACTTCATAGGTGCAACTTTTTAGAAATTAATGCAACGCTTAAGGGTTGAACACAAACTGAAAATACCATACCACCCGTAAGCGAATGGTCAAGTTGAAGTCACCAACAAGGAGATTAAAAAAATATTGACAAGAACTATTAGCAAGTTTAGGTGAGATTGGAGCACTAAACTGAACGATGCTCTTTGAGTGTACTGCTCCACATGGAAACTCCCTATAGGCTACTCTCCCTATGAGTTAGTGTACAGTAAATTACCAATGCTTCCCATTCAAACTGAGCAATGTACACTATCCACGACATGTGACATCAACCTTGACCTTGATTTAGTACAAAAAAAAATGGTTAGCAACCCTTAACTTGGTAGATGAAAATTGATTAGCTCCCCTATCATCTAATGAATTGCACAAGGCATTCAATAAACAACGTCATGAACTAAGGATTAGGAAAGTTAAATATCAACTGGGAGCTAAGGTTCTCTACTAGAATCCCACATATGTACCACAACATACTAAATTTTAAACATTGTGGGAAGGACCTTATATTATTTACGTAATGTTTTCTTCAGGGGCCATGATAATATACAAACTTGAGAGCTTAGACAAGAAACTGTTGGTTAACGTACAACAAACCTAACCTTTCCATGAGCTTAGGATAGCCAGTACACATGCTACCTCTGTTGATGGACAACCTTGCTCACTATTTTCGATCTCCTCCTTCCAACTCAGCCATGGGGGAGATGGCCACCTATGCTAACCGTTTTAGGCCCTTAGTTCTTTTTGAATTTTTTTTTACACATTTTTCCAACTTTTCTTATTTTTTTTACACCATCGTTCATATTTTTACTATTTCTTTGTTTGCTTAATTTGCTTTTATTCATCATCCAATAAGTGCTCATGATGGTGGATTGAATTATATCATATTGATT
>MNCI01017087.1:1254-48846 GCA_015680685.1 Gnetum montanum | reverse complement strand
TATACAAGGGACTTTACACAACCTTGTTCTGGGGATTCCATTCCATTCTCTCATCTCCATCTTTCTTCCCATTTTTCCACCTCATTGCCAATTTTATCATTAGTCCATTTTTGGGTTGATGCATTATTTTTCTTTGGTGAATTTTTGTGGGTAATTTTTTAACTCTTGCTTCCAAATGACATTCCTAGAGCCTACAGACTCTTTGGTTTGTGGGTTTATCATGGCATAAAAGGCATGAGCTTGCTTTGGGGAGGACCCACTGGCATTCCTTTTTGGTGCAATTGTTAAGTTCTTTTCCTTAAACATTTCCTACAATCAATCATTTCTTGTTTCATCCCCATCCATGGCATCCATTTTATTGGCATTGCCATTTTTATTTTTCCCATGTTTCTTGTTCCTCATATTTTTCCATCTTATAGCTATTGGAGGTTCGCTCTTAGTCATGGGGGCCCTGGCACCAATTTTTTAATTTTTTCCATTTTACTATTCACCTAACCCCTATACCTTGGGTAGTTACCAGTGATAAATCTCTGAACTAGTTTCTACCATAATCACAACTCAGCCAATGCACTTCATATTGAGGCAAGGTATCAACTACATTGTGGTTTATCTATCCTTGCTCATTTGTGACTATGTTGTGTGTGCATATGGCGATCATATAAACAATGGATTGGTCTTGGAGGAAGCACTCAAGATGGACCAAAACTAGAGCATTTATGAAAGCAGCAAGTCTGGTGGCATGGCTATGGATAAACAACAGAAGGCATAACCTCGGCATTGGTGGTAACAAGCTTCATCTTCTTTCTCTCTCTTTCTCTTCAAGTTGTCAAATAAAGGCCTAGATGTCATTTATGTACAAGTGTTCACCACAATGGTCATGAAGACTAATGTTGTAATATGCTTATTGATTCGTTCACTAGGCACGTTGAGTGTGTCATCCCATTCCACTATCAGTTGTCAGTTAGTCAATAATCCCATACCTTCCCAATATTTTGTAAGGAACTTAAGGACAAGTTTTCATTTATTCATGGGGCTATGATGAACCGTGATATCGAGTACACGATATTGGAGCCTACCATGCGATGTTGGATACCCGATATCAGAACCTGCCTCCTTGCCTATAAATAAGAGGTAGGTGCACTTGGTTTAGCAGTTAGATAGTTAGTCCCTTAGCCAAACTCTTTCCCTTTCTTCCCTCCAGAGTTAGAATTATTTCTGTGTGCCCACAGTAGGAGTCATCTAGTGAACGGATCTTTATTCGAGCATTGTGTACTTGAGCACACTTTGTGTATGGCAATAAAGATGAACTTTATGATAAACCTTGCAGCATCCAGAATAGATTAATTAGTGTTAATTGATGTTATTAAATGCTTTCTTAGTTAATTAATGATTCTCTCTCACCCTACAACTCTCCTTAGTAAGTACACTTAGTACGATCACTTCGAGCATGTGTGTAACACTTGGTAACCCAGTAATGATTAGCGTTTGGTAATCCCAGTAGTGTTGCATTGGTTTAGGATGTGTACAGCAAGTGAGAATGGATATTGGTGTTAGGATTCATTAAAGCTTAGTTAATGAGTAGTTAAGTTAAATTAGTCACTTAGTTATCTCTCTCTCTTCCTATATTAGCAGCAGGAAATAAAAACCTAAAAGCTATAAAAATCATATGCCTCAAGCTTACTTAACCATACAATCGTGACATACAAGTAAGTTTGGGAAGACAATGATCAACCAACTCGTCCTTGTTCCACAAAGGCGCATTGACACTTATTCCTTGGAATTCGACTAGATTGTGCGTGAAACGTTCGTATTCATATGGTTGAGCGTAGGGGTACCTCGCCGCTCATCACTCTTCTTACGCAAGATTTTTCTTGAACAAGATCTAAAATTCCTCTTGCATAAGCTCTCTCCTTATACAAGATCACAAAAGATTGGCTTTCTCTCTTGGAATAGCCTTTTCTTGTTCAAATTTGCTATTTTTATGACATTGAGAGAGCTTGGATTGTGAAATGAATGGAAGCTCCTCATCAGAAATATGCTAGGATGTATTAATCATAAATAAAATACCAACATATCAAAAACACCTATAAACTAAGAGTCAATGGTTTAAACCTCAAGATGCATACCATGAGCATATGCATAATAGAGATGTTAGAATACACTAGCATATACCAGTAGCCATAATATAATGTAATATTAAATCATATTATATCAAAGTACAACCTTATGCTCAAGAATCAAACATAAGGAAATACATAACAAATCTAAAATCCTAGGTTTGAAACATTGGGATGTTACACGTTATGTTTCCTTTGTGTATATGGAAGTCAAGACAGATGAATTTTATTGGTTGTACTAGGAAAATTAGTATATTTCTTAATATGATGCCAAGTTCTTGAAGTTGAATATGTATGTAACACACATACATACAAACAAAATAATGAAAGTTCACTATCTCATTCATGGGTTGCACATCTCCATCAAGGATCACTTTCTCATCATTTGAAGACATATGAGGACATGTGTTCATGTGTTGGATTTGGAGTACAACTAGTAAGCCAAGGTAGCCCATCATAGTTATTCCTAAAATGGAAGCCAACCCTCTTCAATGGAGAAATTTTCTCTTACTAATGTCTTCAAGATATGTTAACATAAAAATACACAATAATGCTTCATATGGAGCTGCTCTTAAATTGTGAAAATATTTTACTATAGTTAGTAATCCATTCCAACTATCTCTATACTTCAGACACATGCTTTAAATGTTTCTTCCAAAATCCAATTCATATAGTTTTTGGTCATATATTTAGAAATGATAGATTGAACTTCATTTCAACTTAGTTCTCATGCCCTTCTAAAAACCTTTTCAAAATCTAGAAGTAAACTTTGCATCTCTATCTAAAATAATCTTTGCTAATACACCGTGAAATCTAATAATCTTTGAAATAAATAATTAAGTAATCTCTTCTACATTAGTCTATACATTGACATTTAGAAAATAAAAAGACTTAGTCAAAGGATTAATGATCATAAAAATGACATCTTTTTTACTTTCACTTTGGAATGCTATATGGATATAAGTACCTTGCTAGGATTCTGATGTTCAACTTTTATTTGTTGGTACATCAAATACTTAGCCTCAAAATTTTCCATGTTCTTCTCCATGTTAGATCATCAATATTGCTTCTTCATATTTTAATAAATCTTATCACTCCTTGAATATATCTAGTACTTACTTAAGTGTTCTTCTTCAAAAATCGTTTGGTAGACTATTTTTGGAACATACATCCTTTCTTTAAACTTTAATAAATCTAGATTATTCATTGAGAAAATTTTATACTTATTTAATAATTTGGACACATTACTTTAATATTAAGGGTCTAAGATCTGTTGAAAGAGAATATCATCCTTTAGATTAAGTGGATACTTAGATTGTAAAGTTTTACAACTATCTTATTTAGAGTATTTTTCATTGTAATTTCCTTCTCTTGATGGTACTTTGAAGTCAAAGTATGTTAATAACTATAACCATATTATTTATCTTATTTTTAATCATGGCACACTCATCAAATATTATAACCTTTTGTGGTTAGTTCATAAAGTGATTTGATTGCTATATAAGTGAATTTGGAGAGCAAGTACTATAACATGAAGTTCAAGATTATGTGTTGAATACATAATTCAATGAGGCTTTTAATAAGAAGAAGCATAGGCCATAACCTTATTTTATTTCATCTAAACAAAACCAAACCCTTCAATTTGAGCATTTGTATAAGCATCATAAAAGTTTTCTAGTACTAGAGAGATCAAAACTAGTGGTGTCTAGCAAACATTATTTTAAGTATAGGTGCAATCCTTTCTAAGAAAAGTATTCATTGGGATTGCAATAATATGAGAGAATTATTTTAAAAGACTTTAGCAATAACTAACTAATTATAATAAATTTTTTACTTTATTAATTGTTGTTAGAATGGATCAATTATAAATTATTAAAATCTTAGAAGAATCCATTGATTTTTTTGCTTGATATTATATATTCAAGTATTGAAAAATATGATTACAAGGATAAAATATGTTCCCCACTTGGATTTTTATTATAATTATTATATTTTCATAGTTTATATTATAATTTAATTCTCTGATTTAATGAATTAAGATTTATTGCATTGTTTGGAATTTCCAACTTCCATTGTTCCCATCTTTAATGGACTTTCTTATTTCTACTACAATCTTCGTGTTCATTTTTGCATGTTCTTTGTCTATTGAAGATTTTATTTTACTCACTGCACTCATTAGTTAGGAGCTTACCAATGTTTACCATGGTCTTGTATAAAACAAACATTAATACAGTCATTTCATTTATCTTCATCTTAGCATGGTTTCTATTCTTGTTTGCAGGTTTTGTTTTCCATTATTTAGATGGATGAACCTGACTTTTTTTTTGAACTCTTTGTAGGTTTGGTTTTCATAAATTTAATTTATATGAATGGTGTTTCCATTCTTGTTTGTCATTATTTATAATTGATGACTGGACTTGATTCACACCTAGTCTTCCTAGGAGAATTATACTTGCTTGTTAGACTTGATTTGGTTACATGGATTGTTTCTTTCTATGTGTGTTTAATACACTTTTCTGTGTGATTGATTCTCAACAAATATTATCATCTTCTTTCATCTATGAATTTATTACTCTCCCAAGCTTGTTTAATTTCCATTTGAGTTGGATTCTAAGTTTCTTTACATAGATGATGTTCTATGTATTTTCTCTTACAAAAACTAAATTTTCACTTTGCTTCATATCAGATGTATTCACTTATGCACCTTCATACTTCATGTATTGAGAGGTATTTCATCATATCTTAAGGATCATGATCTTTTGTAATCAGTGTGACATTTCATAATTGGCTTTATTCTTTATTAGAACACACACAAATATCATCTCATAAGATTGATTGAGAATTAATATTCTAATTTTACCATCTAATATTTTCCTTCAATATCAGGGATATTATTTGTATAAATTATCATGTTGGTTCTCTATGATTGAATTTTCTTCTTATTTTAGGGGATAATTTAATGAAAAATCCATGTTGGCTAGACATACACAAAGAAAATAATTTATCACTCATTTTTTCCTTCACTCACAAGGGATCAAAAAATTTTGCACAGAAAAATGGTTACACTTATATTTAGTAGTTCATCTTAATACATCAAATATCCAAGTTTAGTAGGCATCACTTAAAACTTTAGAAAAGTCAAAAGTGGAAGTATCCTAAGCTACATGATTTACATGTGATGAGTGGTGAGGTACCCCTACACTCAACCATATGAATACGAGCGTTACATGCACGATTTGGTCGAACTCCGCAGACGGACTAGTTGTGGCATCTAGATAGTTAGCCTTAGGTTGCAGTTCGTTGTCTTCCCATATGGACCAGTATTAGCTTTGTCACATATGGTTTAGTCCAGAGTGAAAAACGCGACTCATCATACCCCCACGATTGAAAGAAAAATCATCCTCGAGTTACAGTTATTACACAGTGGATAGGTATGGGATTATTGGATGGTGAAAATGGGACTATGCCACAGTGTAAAATGAAAACAAAATAAAGACACAACACCAATGTTCTACACCTACAAAAATGGATGGAACTCATGTAGTTCCAGGTGGCGATGGCTCCTCCTTTGGTGCCTTCCCTTTGTCTTGTGCTCTAGGTTTTGAGGCCTTATGGCATTGAAGTATGGCCTGTAGCTTCTCCTCTTCGGTCTAAGGGTCTTGTGCCATCCATGCTAATGTTCCAACATTTGATGGAGTCGGCACTTCCCACGGATAGGGTAGTTGTAGAAACATTTGGTTGGCCTTGACATACCAAGCTACGAACACCCATCGTCCCTCCTCATAGGCCCTAGCTTTATCCTTGTACTCCTAAAAATCTGCTAGCCATCGAGCCAAGTTTGTTGCGACACCTTTCTGTCCTTGGTAGCTGGATTTTACCACCTCAAGTTTAGAATTTGCAACTTCTAACTTTTCCAATAGCTTCTTACGCTCTGCAAATTCTACTTCATATTTGATGTGGGTGGTTGCTACCTACTACTCGAGCTCTAACTTCGGGCATCCTACTGTTAACATGGCAAGGTTGGCATATCTTAGATTTGCCAACTCCATGTATTCCATTAGATCTTGAATCTGCAGGTCCTGGCTTTTAACTTCTGCTTGGTGGGTGAAGGCATATGTGTCCAATATGGCCTGCCAGTCAGTGTGGTGAGCACTGATAGTGTTGATTTGGGCCTTGGCCATATGGATCTCCTTTTCAAGGATCTATTTATACATCCCCACTTGATCGTGGAAGTGCTCCTTCAGCTTCTCAGGTCATTTAGCCTCGTTCTGCCACGCGCTTATCTCAATAGCTGACTTTTGACGAATGGCATGTACCTCCTTCATTGAGAGGGTTCGATTCTCTTTGGCTAAATGGCTTATGTCTCAGTTGAGTTGGATGAATTATTCTCGCAATTGATGGAAGTGTTCCTCAAGAACGTTCTTTTGCTTTTTCGCAATGATCAATCGAAGGTTGTCAGCAACAAGCTGCTTGTTTTCTTTTTGTACGGTGTTGAGTGCCTTAAGATGCACATAAGTTTGTTCCTGTGCTGCAGAGGCATCCCAAACAACCTTCTCCTTTTCATCAACCACCTTTTTGTTCTCTGCGATTAATTTGGTTAGTTGCTCAGTTCTAAAGTTATCTAGCTGGTCTACGGGAACAAATTGTAGAGGGTCCCGCTGCGCTGCTTGTAGGGTTACAAGCTACTCTTGTAATTTCTTCACTTTTGCTTCCGCATGCTTGGCCCTCACCTCTAATAAGATCAGCTTCCCCTTTGTGGAAATGAGGTCTGATTGAATTACCGTAACATCCTAAGGGATGTCAAACAGGGACGTCATTACTTACCCTGTTTGGAGTAATCGATCAAGCACATCCTCATGTTCTGCAGGAGTCATTGAGGTTTCGGCCAAATTTTGAGCATCCCATGCTCTTGTGAGATCTGCCAGTGGCACAACAGGTATGTTGAATGATTCTTTGATGTGGTCCGTAATCACTTCTGCAGCTCCCACGACATCTTGGTGTTGCATGACCACCACAGTGGCCCCTTCACCAGTCTCTAACTGCACCTAGAAAGATGCCACGTTTCTTGAGATCTATTGTGACCATCTACTTTCCCCTCCTCTTGTGTGAATGGATACTTCCCCCCTTATGCGATCCAACGAAACCGTAGGTTGAATGGCATCATTGATGATGCGGAAGAGGTTTGCATCATCACGAATTCCGCAACTAACTATCTCAGCAATGCCCTAGGATGGCTCATCGATGGTCTGTAGTCTTGTAGCGGCTGTTGTTGGCTGGGACCCATGCCTGGAGGTTGACTGGGTCCTGCAAGTTGAGTTGCAGTTGGTCTAGCCATTTGTTCTTCTTCTTGTTCTGGTCCCAGCTCTTCGCCAGTGATTTTTCTTGGAGCTAGCACCTTTAGAAATTCAACATATGAAGTAGTCTGGGCTTTTTGGAGGACGTCATTAGTGTACCCTCGAATATTGGCATGTCAACAAAGCTTTCTGATAAGACAAGGGAAAGGTAGCACCATCTTCCCTATCTTTTGTTCTTTGAACCACCTTAGGATCTCTGTTAAATATAGGTGGGGTAGGTTAGCATCAACCTTTTCCATCAACATTGCACATCCTCTAGCCACATACGTTGATATTCTTTTCAGGATCTTTGTGGGGAAGAGGTGATATGTTCCAATTTTGAAGTAAACCCTCTCTTCTATCATCAACTTACCAAATGTTTTATCTCTGCCATAAGCCTTTTCCAACCAATCCTTTTGCACATCAGGGTCTGAATGGTGGATAACTGAGCAACTCTAGGCCCTGTATTCAGAAGGTTTAATACTTCCAAAATGGCTTGAACAGAGAAATCAACAGTCACACCACAATTGTTAACAGTGGTGCCTTGCTCCTTATTGTGCTAGAATTTGTACGTCTCTCCTAGGTACCAGGCACTGCTTTCAGGGAGGGTAGGTCATAAGGGAGATCCTTTGAGGTGATCCCTAACAGCCACAGGAGTGAACTTTGCAAAAGATTTGAAGTTCAATTCCATAATCACCACAGCGAATGTGGACTTCTCATGGATGGCCTGAACACAATCTTGGGGCAACATGAGATGTTGTCCCTGTTTAAGCACTACAACAGCTCCTCCTTTTGCCTACCCAGTTAGTCCGATAGGAGGTTCCTCTTGATGAATGCTGAATGATTGCTCCTTCTATTCTACATGTTGTTTGGTAGGACATTGTCTTCCACCTCTCCAAGATCATTTGCTCCCACCTTGAGTAGGACCTTCCTGTTGTCCACGTTTCAGGGTCATCTGCAATCACATGGGGCCAAGTGTTAGTAAGGTTGTTTTTGAATTAAGTTATACCTTACTGCTAGCCTTAATTAATTAATTCATTTTATCTCTGTGTGACATTGGCCAAAAGATTGTGATAATGAGTCCATTTCACTTAGGTGGTTTCCAATTTTATTTTCTAGGTATACCTAGGGGTTAATTGATTTTTGGGCATAATTATTCTAAGTGTTATAGCTAATTACCCTAGATGATGTTCTTTGGGCGATGATAAATTCCAAAAAAGTTAGGTGCTTTTCGACAAGTGTCCCTCCCCCACGAGTAAGCTGAACACTCTAGGTTCAAGTAGGTTCAAACAGAATTAAAATCAGAGTACCAGCAAGCGAGATATAGTGAGAAAAGCAAGGGTCGCTCAATCGCAAGTCATAGAGAAAAATTTGAAAAACTCCCCCACGTGAATGATGAGAAATGAGGCTAAGTGTTGCGAGGGCGTCACCTATTTATAGGTTTGGAGGGACACGATATCACATACGATACATCATGTACGCGATATCACGTCAGCCACGATATTGCGTACACGATATCTCGTCCCTAGTGACATGAGGCACAACAACAAAAATACCAAAATTTTAAAGATTTTTCTTGGAATTAACGTTGTAACTTAGGACATTGGGCAAGTATTAAGGGGTTCTCAGGTAATTAGATGGTTTTGAAGGCATGGATAATGATGAGTGAGTGTAACTGATCAATAAAACCTTGGGTGTTAAGAAAAAGGTTATGTGATGGTTCATGGGAACGTTGAAATTCAGAGGGGTAATATTAAGGGAAAGAATGTTATGAAAATAAGCTAAGGGTGAGAAATGATGTGTGTGAGCTATATCATAAGTGAAGATTACAAAAGATTACACAAGTGGATCCTCCCCAAAGCAGGTTTCAACCTATAATGCCCTTGTGTAACCACGCTTAAAGTGTCCGTGGGCACTAGAAGGGTTAGATGTAATCCGCACTGATTCTACAAAACACACATGTAAATATCACCGGAATGAGATAAGAATTCTATGCTATACGAGACACAAGCTACAATGACATGAATAGTGAGATGAGACGAACTATAGAAAGGGATCGTAGAGATTGGGACATGAGGTAACTAACCCAGGGAATAGTGAATCCTGCGTGTAAAGCATGATTAAGGTGTCATTAACCCATCGTTCCAAGATCAGGACCAAGTCCATTCCTCTAATTAGTGACATCACATTGTTTCATCCCATGATGAACAACTATGAGAGTACCAAAACAACAAGGTGTACGATCGCTTGGTGTTTTGTTCAAGGGAGGAGTGACTTTTGTTTTGTGGCACTTTGTTTTTCTTCTTTTTTTTCTTTTCTTTTTCTATCTTTTTTTTTCACTTTACTGAATCCAGAGAAGCCGCCAACCTTCAGGCATGGGTGCATATCTTTCCAGTGGGACCCCTGAGAACAACATTGAATTTTTTAGTGCTCTTTTGATTACTCTTACTCCCATTTTTCATTAGATCTACAAGGATCTTAGTACAACCATGTTGCATGATAACTCCCATAGATGTCACCAAAGAGAATCCACAAGTCCCGTTGATTTCACACCCTAATCATTCCCTCTTGGTCCATCCTTCTTCATTCTGGGTACAATGAACACAAAGTTAATTTTAAGTTTTTAGAATGTTAAGAATATCATTGTACCCTTGAACAGAACCTCTTATTTGTAGAGTGGATGAGTGGGTGTAATGGGCTCACTGTTCCAAATAATTGATTGCTCAAGACTTGATAACATAGAACACACCTCAAATAAAGATCCACATGAATGCTTTATTTGTAGATGAGATTCCTTACAAAAGTTTAAAAAGACAAAAAGACAAAAAGATAAAAGATAAAACAAGAAATTAAAAAATGGAAAACAAAAAGTTGTAAAATCAAAGAAAATGAAAAATATTTATTAACCCTGCTTGTTATTTAGAATGGGGGATATCCCCCATAAATAAATAGTTGAGCATGGCGAGGATTAATAAATGAAAGGTGAGCATCCTTGCATGTTGGAAAAATTGGAACTGGTCCATACTTACCCCATCGGGGTTCACACACTTGGTTATAGTAAGCATATTTGGGATTGTTAGATGGTATGCAAGGATTAGGATGTTGCTTTCCATGATTGTGTTCATTGGGCCATATGGTTGTTGGAGTGTTAGTTGGTGGCCCTAATGAAGTGACATGAGGCATTGGGTTCAAAGGTAAGGGTGCACCATAGTGTGGGACTTGTGCTGAGTTGGAGGATGTAGTGGCCTCAGAATTGTGTTGTCCCTTCTTACGGTCATGTTTAAAGAAGGGATGCTTTGGATGTTGAGGAGGCTTTTCACTGCTGTTGGAAGTAGCAGCACAAGTAGTGTTTGTGGGTTGTTGCGGTGGTGCAGACATCTTAGGATTAGTTGGCAGCGATGTAGAAGGAGGGAAAGGATGAGAATGTTGAAAATTAGGAGGGGTATAAGGTGCACAAGGCGGTGGTTGTGTTGAAGGTATGGGCTGACAGTATTGTGGAGAATAGTAATGTGGTGCGATAGAGTATGGTGGCCTGGTTGGAGAAACAGGAGGTTGAACTAGATAAGCATTTTAATTTGGAGGATATGAAGGGTGTCTCTGGTTTAGGGATGGCTTCCCCCATGACTGGGATTGTTGCCACTGTGATCGAACACAGTATCTCTGTACGAACTTTGGATGTAATGTGTTTCTTCAATGCTCATATAAATGTAACAAGATTGGACATTGACCCTTGGGGTGAGTGTACAGGCATATGTTGCATTCATATGTATGATCAGTAGTTGAGCTCTTATTTTCCTTATCCCTTCTTTCCGATTGTCTACTGTTTTGTCCTGCTTCTTGGATTGTCAAAACTCTATCTCCAATAATATCGATATATTCTCCACACTTTTGATACGTCCACTCCAACATCTTATTGATCTTTGCATCGACCTCTTCTAATGTTTGTTGTGTTGGCAAAGATGATGTTTCCACCTTGAGATTGGTTGATTTCTCCTTTTTATGATCATGGACCTTTGTTAAGTTGAGATTTTGGTCCCGTTGATGTTTTTCAACACTCTCCCATCTAGCCATTTGTCTTTCTTCTTTTGCTACATGCTTAACAAGCTCTTGGATTTGATGGGTTTGTAGTTTGTATAATTGACCTTGGGCATACATCCCTAAGGTTTCTCTGGTTGCATCACGAAGCCCATCAATGATATGGTACATTAGCCTTTCCTCGGAAAACCCATGACCTGGACAGTTGTTTAACAGTGAATAATATCTTTCTAAGGCCATGTCCAAGGGTTCCTATTTTGCTTGTTTCCATCCTTGGATTTGTTTCCTCAAGGTTGACACTCTTGTGTAGGTTTGATATTTTTCGTTAAAGACTTCTACCATTGTTGACCAATGTCGTATTGAATTTGGTTTTAACGATCTATACCATACTTTTGCTTGTTCAACGAGTGTCATAGGAAAGAGCTTAGGTTTTTGCCACCTGTTATCAATGTTATTCCATGTGTAGGCATCGTAGAAGGCTTGTAAATGTTGATGCGGATCTATGTCATAGCCTCCTAAAAATTTAGAAAAGTTGTTTAAATCGAGCCTGGGTAGACGACTCTCTTTACGATGCCTACAGGAGATTCGAACAGCCTCTTGTATTTGTGTTAATCTTGTAGTGGCTAGTGGGGGTTCATCGTCATTGGGTAGGTTATGCTTTCATGTGTTTGGATGATGTTGCTTTTGTTCATGTTTATAAGAAACCCCCACCTCAGGTTGCATACTCCAATCTTCATTGTCATATAGTTCGTTGGTTCTCCAATGAACTTCCTCACTAAGTGTGGCATTATTGTAATCTTGTAGGAGAGGCATTGTTGTGAAGTTGTGTGTGAATTTATATGTGACTTTTTAATAATTTTTTTTCTAAAGGATATATCATTAAGTCCTTATACAACGACCTTGTATGATATAACTAATCTAGATAACTAGCACCGTCCTCGACAATGACGCCAATGATGAGTGGTGAGGTACTCCTACACTCAACCATACGAATACGAGCATTACACACGTGATCTGGTCGAACTCCGCAGATGGACTAGTTGTGGCATCTAGATAGTTAGCCTTAGGTCGTAGTTTGCTATCTTCCCATCTCGACTAGTATTAGCTTTATCATGTATGGTTTATTCCAGAGTGAGGTGTATGATGTGTTCTAATCTAACACTACTCCTGAAGGCAATGGAAAGTAATATTAACTAATCTAGGAGAGAGAGGGTAAGAGAATCTGACTAGCCTAAGTGCAATGAGAATCCGTTCCTTAATGATCCGTACACGTCTTAGACTTCGTGCACGACTACCACTGGGATTACCAAGCACATGGCCTAGGTACGCTACTGGGTTACCAAGTAGTCACACTTAAATGCTCGTAATCAAGTCATACTCATTTTGTATTTTAACATGAGTTTAAGGGTGAGAGAGATTAACTAGAAAAGTAGTAAATGACAATTAATTAAACTAAGTGAATGCTGCAATGATGAAGTAATCTCGATCTTTATTTCCGGTCATGTGCGTGTCCAAGTACGTCACACTTGAATAAGGATGCCGTACAATTAAAATCACCACATTGCGGGAAAACACTGGGAAATTATTCTATCTTTGGAAGGGAAAAACTACCAAAGCTTCGCTAAGAGACTAAATCTAGATGTGAAACAAGGGAGAGCCACCTCTTATTTATAGAATTGGCGACAGGTTGCGATATCATGGTCGCCCAAAATGCGACTCATCAACATGTTTGGTGTTTCAAGGAATGGAAAGTAAAATTTCTATAGTAGATTGACTAGGATTGATAGCTTCTTTAGTTTTTTATTGACTTCCTTCTTGGTGTCATGTTGATTCTCTTTTAGTAATGATTTCAAATCATGATTCATCAACACTTGTTATGGCTTCCTTATTTTGCAGTTGTTGTCTTAATTGATCAATGACCTAATTTACCTTGATTAATCATTTTTGATGTGTAGCATCTTTCAAATGTTTTGTATTCCCTTTAGATTATTTTTGAAGCACTTGTAGCATGTTCATCTTCTCATTGTTTTCATTTTTAATTGTTAGAGCTAAATCAATAGTCTTCTAAATATTTTCAAAATATTTCCTTGTTCTTCTTAATGCCTCATTTCTCATTTTTTAATTCGCTATCTTTAGTTTCTCCATGTCAGCTATCAACACCATTTTATCACTATTTATGTAACACCTCTTAAATAAGAACATTGGTAAATTATTGTTATGACTTGAACCTATGTCTTGTACCTTGGGGTAACCTTTGTTGGTAGTAGTAGTAATACTTAATCAAGAGCATAGGGTTGTATGAAACATGTATTATATTATTTTATTAGTTTTTAAATTTTTAGTAGTTTGTATTATTTGGTATTTTTACAAATATTTTTAATTAATTTTATTTTGGATATTTTACATGTAATAACTATGTAAGGTTGTATAGTTAGGTATCTTTGATCACTAGATGATATTGGGACATTATGTGGTATATGGTGTAGTTGACATAATTTAACATTATTCTGGAAATGACTCTTTTCATACTTCTATTGACTTATA
Organism: Gnetum montanum; assembly: GCA_015680685.1. Classification (NCBI taxonomy): domain Eukaryota; kingdom Viridiplantae; phylum Streptophyta; class Gnetopsida; order Gnetales; family Gnetaceae; genus Gnetum; species Gnetum montanum. The sequence goes on along the minus strand of MNCI01017087.1, from coordinate 34,817 downwards.
ATGACTTGACTTTTATATGGCTATTAAAATGATTGTGTCATAAGTCAACATAGGATGACATGAGGTGAAAAGTTGGGTTAATTATTGAAGTTTCATATTAAAAGAAGAGCAAGACTTAATGCTCTAATAAGTAGAACATAGAAACCCATAGCCTAGAAGGCATAAAAATAAAATTAAAATCAAACCTAAGGCTAAGTAGGGAAAAATTATAGCTACGCTCTTATGGATTTTGAGATTAGACATCAGATAGTTAGATAGTCATGCATAGGGTTAGGTACATGTAAAGAGTTAGTACCAAAACATACATACATGCTAAATATGATATAATGATCAAATTCCAAAAATTGCCAAAAATTATCAATGATGGAAATTTAGTTTGGTGATGATGATATGAAAATTTTAGTTTTAAATTTGGAAAATTATAAATTTTTTATGTATAGTAAGTTAATCACAAGCAATGATATTTATTTCTGATAATACCATGGGTTGTGGTATTACAACAAGAATCATGGTAAAAGTAACATGGGCTAATCATGAGTCATAGCATTTTAGAAATACAAAAATAATTATAACTGAGAATACCATGAGTGATCCACCAAACCATAATGAGTTATGATCTTCTAAAATCTAGAAATATTAGGGTTTTAAAGCTCCCAAGCATAGATCATAATGAAGCCATGAGTCTTGATAAATTTTCCTTATTTCAAACATTCATCATGAGGTGACCATGAGTTGTGATTGAAATTGTTAGATAACCATGATTTAACCATGAGTCATGTTTGATACCACAATGTGACCATAAGTCATGGGTAATAAGAAATTAATGCCTACAATATCATGACTCATGGTTAACTCATGGTCTATTTGCTATAATAGTAGGAGTGAAAAATAAGTCATGGTTAATTTTTTTTAAAGAATATCTCAAAATTTACAAGTTGGATTTTAATGAATTTATATTCATAATTTTTTGTTGAAGAGTTCTTTGATTTGAAACAATTATATATTAGTGAGATTATTTGAGATTAGTGGAAAAATTGATTGAATTCATTGATGGCTTATCATTGTTTGTTATCAAATTGTATTCAGAACATCTATTGTTGATGTTGGATAGTTGATGTGAATGACAAATGATCTTGAGGAAATCCTATTGGAGATGATAGTGAAAAAGAACAATGATAATATTGAATTATGTGATTGAGTTTGAAAGTAGGGAGGATGAAGAGTTAGAGTTAATGAACAAATTAATAACAATCATCTATTACTTCAAGTCAAGAATCTTACAATATGAGATGACCTTCAAATTTATAGGAAATGAGAGGAGCCATACTTGAAGTTATTGGAAAGTCACGTACATTCATTCATCAATTCATATTTTAAATTAATAAATCCAATTTACCTTGTAGCTTCTAATGATAATAAATTACACACATTTCTTTGATTCCTAAATTATGTGTCATGCTCACATGAACTTGCATAACATACTAGCTTTTTAGTCCCTCCTTTAGTGTGAAATGCAAGTCTTAAAGTCTTTCTTTTGAGATCTTCTTGATGGCTATACCTTTGTTAAGGTGCTCATTCTTGTAATACAATAGGATTTACTTAATAAATTAGTTAGTTGTTCATTGGACTCCACATGTATTGGTTTGACATGTCCCTCCTTTACATTTTATTATATGAAGTAGTATTTAATGTTTATGTTTAATTTTTTTGTAGCACATGCATATTTGACAATTGAATGGCTTAGGTGTTATCACATACAAGTATAATGGATGATGTAATTTAAAAGCTAATATTATTCATAAGTTTCTTTATCCAAAGTACATTTTTATGCATTTAGCTATAGCTATAAAATCCACCTCATGTTTTGAAAAATAGACTAAAGTTTGATTTTTTTATTTCTATTATAGTGAATTGTTTCCATGGAAAATAAATTCTTTTAAGGTTGATTTTCTATCATTGTTATATCCTTCTCAATTAGAATCTAAATAAGCTTTAATTTCTCCATTCCCTATTATGTACTTTCATCTATAATTAGTAGTATCTTTTACATATCTAACTATATGAATAAGAGCTTCATAGTAGTACTGCCTTAGTTCTTTCATGAAATATGATAGACAAGATGTTGAAAATTCTAGATCAAGTCGTATATGGCATAGAAATTTTAATGATCCTATCATGCTTCTTTATGTTGTGGCATTTACTAATGGAGTTTAATATTTATTTTCTAATTTTGGCAATTAAATGGGTAGATGTTGGTAGATTGTTAGGATGTTCTTAGATGTTGTGGAAAGTGTGAAGCATGTGAGGGCTTGTTGTTGTAACAATAACAGGAAGTAATGGTAGTAGGATTTGTGTTGATGTAGTAGTTAGAAGTGTATAGTGCTGATGGATGGAGGTTTTGTAAACAGGTAGACATGAGTAAGTAGGTATTAAAATATGAAGGTAGGTTTACATTAATTGACATTATTATATATTGAACCATGTGGGTTAGAATGATATAAGTTTTATAATCTTTTGATGCAATTCTTTGATGTAGTAATGAGGGTCTTTGATATAAGTGTGATATTAGTTTTAATTTTTTGAAGTTATTTAAGATATTTTCAAATTCATAGCTTTAGGATAGTTGAGAGGTCATTTTGAAATTCTAAAAACTTCATGAGGTGCATATTAAAGAGGTTTATATGTTTTTGATATTTATTTATTTATTTTTAAATTTATTTCCAAATTTTATGGCGTATTTTTATGATTTTTAAGTTTCTATAATGAAGTGTAGAATATGTGACTATTTGCAAGTTTTAGGCTATAAGAATGACTAGTTTATCAAATTAATATTGTTAAAGGATTTATTTTAGTGAGATTTGTATTTGTGTAATATTTATTATTTTTTGAATTTATTTTGAATTTTTCATAGGTCTATGGTTGTGAACGAAACTTTAGGTTTCTGATGTGTTAATGAGAGTTTATTGCTATGTGACATGCGATTTGAAAAGTCCCATCATTGTTAATATTTTTGCTAAGTCTCATGGTTATCAACCATAGGATGATTTGGTTGATATCTAATATTTTTGATTTGGTTTATTGATATGAGAATTCAACAATTGTTGATATTATGATTATTCTTTAGGAGATTGGTAGGTTGTTAGAGGCTCTGAAGAAACCATCTCTTTTTATCTATTATAGATGGTGCTTAAGAAGCTAAAAGTGATAACTGTATAGGATGTAGGCTTGTAAAGTATTTAGTATTTTTTTATGTGGGCTATTACTTAATATGTATAAGTTGAATTAGAGATGTCTTTTATTTTGTGCATGTCTTAGTCTGATTACCTTAAGTTGATGTTGGAATTTCTTTTACAAAATAATAATTGCTAGTGAGCTGTTAAATTTTATGTGGTTTTGAATGTTATTTTAGTCATAATTTTGACTTACAAATAATTTGCATTTTCATGGTTATTTTATACTTCTATTTAATTTTAGTTTGACATATATTATGCTTGCTATGTTTTGGGGTATTATAATTTTGTTTTTGAGTTGTAGGTTTTGGAGCACTTGGTGATCTATGTTGATGAAATCATAGGAGGAACGAGTAAACATGAGCTTGAATCTAGTAGGAATGATGAAGAGAATGTAGAGCATGAGGGATCTTAAGTTGACATGATGAGGAAGTCATACTAGTACCTATGGGGTCAAAACCAAAATGTAGTTACTCATGTTGGTTCATGAGGTATTGGTGGCAGTAATACTATTAGTGTTGATGGTGGTTGAAGGGGTAGTGAATGTAGATGAGACCCATCAACCTATTAACAAAGAACTGATGAAGTAATTTTGTAAGCTAGGCCTTACTATATTTTAGGACTATGAGGATGTTACTAGAGTAATATCCTAGTTGTAAGGGTTTGGGAAGGCATTTAAGCTTATGCAGTGCTCGTTGTTGTAATAAAGTTGCTTCATGATGTACTAGTTATAGAAGGATGTGAAGGCATGATATACCTTAGTTAAAAGGGATAGGAAATAGGAAGAGATTGAGGTGTAATGGAGAGATTTTGTGGTTGTATTGAAGGAAAGATACATATCCAAGGATTTTTTAAGGCAAAGGTGAATATATTCCACAACCTAACTTAGCAAAATCTCACTGTATTTAAGTATGATTTCCAATTTACCTAGCTTAGTATACTTGAGGAATATGTATATAGAGTTGGAAAACTGAAAGTATTTTGTTTCATTAAGGAACTAAAGCATAGTCTCAAAGATTAGTTGGTAGCTGTAGGGTTTGATCACTATGAGTTGACATGCTCTTAGACCATTATAGTTGAGAGGAATTAATAACTAGATGAGAGTAGAAAACCACAAACGATGAATTTACTAATTAGAGAAAAACTTGATGGAGCCAAGAAGATGCATAGAAGTCATGCTAGTGGAAGTAGGGGTGAAGTTCATGACCAACTACTTGTTACTGGCATCAATTATGATGACGTGGGATAAATTGGACAAGACTACCTAAATTGTTTTAACTATGAGTAACTAGGACATAGATGTCATGATTGTCCAAGACTTGATTTTACTAGGAGTCATGGATGTGATGGATCTATTATATCTCAGAGTGTTTAGAGCAACAATATGATAGTTGGATGTTGCACAATAGTTTGACAGAGAAACTAGGGAATGTTGTAGGCATCAAATAATCAACCACTTAATGAGTAGTCTAAGGTGATGATGGAGGCTGAAAGTATACTTCTCAACACACACATTTTTATTCTATTTGATCTTGAATCTACTTGTTCTTTTGTTGATCCTAGAGTAGTGATATGTGTTGGATTAGTTTGTTCTATTCTTTTTTATCCACTGGTACTTTCATTTTTTGGTTAACATAAGATGAAATTTACTAAAGTATGTAAAGTAGTATTAGTAAGTCTTTAGTTTGTGTCATGGAGTAATGATCTTATGATCATATCACGGGGTGAGTATGATCTGATCTTAGGGATGGATTGGTTGGTAAAGTATGATGAAGTATTATATTGTAATAAAAAGCTTTTAAGTTTGTAGGGCACTGATGGTAAAAGTGTTCAAATTATCATGAAGTCTTGAAAGAAAAAATTGTAGTTGATTTCCACCAAGATTTTCAAGAAGTTATATAGGAAGAGATATGAGTGTTATGTAGTTATGATTAGGTAAGCAAAGGAAGTTGATGTTAAGAAAATTGTAGTCGTACAAGAGTTTAGTGATGTTTTTAAAAGTAAGTTTCCAGGACTACCTTCTAAGCATGAAATTAAGGTAAAACATATCTTGAAACAAGGTGTTGAACCAATTTTCAAAACATCCTATTACATGTCTTGGGTGGAGTTGATAGAATTAAAAATATAGGTGTTAGAGTTACTTGACAATGGGTTGATTAGATCGAGTGTATCTCCATGGAATGCTATAATATTATTTATTATGAAGAAGGATGGGAGTTTAAGATTATGTATTAATTATAGGTGGCTTAATCTATTGATAGTGATAAATTAATATCCATTGCATCACATTTATGATCTTTTTGACTAGCTACATGAGGCTCATTCTCTAAGATAGACCTAAAATTTAACTATGATCAAGTAAGAATAAAGAAAGAAGACATTTATAAGATAGTATTTAGGACATAGCATGAACATTATGAACTTTTAGTTCTTCCATTTTGACACACTATTGCTACAACTGTGTTCATGCATCTTTTGAATACATTACTAGATCCTTATTTAGATCAATTTTTTATAATTTTTATTGATGACATCTTAGTTTACTATAAGGTTGAAAAAGAGCATGAAGAGTATCTCATAATAGTGTTGCAAATTCTAAGGAATCATTAGCTATTTGCATAATTTTTGAAGTATTCTTTTTGGAAGAAGAAAATTTAGTTCTTGTGGAATGTGATAATAGGAGATGACATATCAAAAGACCTAGCTAAAATTGCAGTAATGGAGAAGTGGAAAATACCTAAGATAGTAGCTCAATTGAAAATTTTGCTAGGATCAGTAGGATATTATCAATGGCTTATGGAGAAGTTATCAAAAATTGCTAGCCCTTTGACCAAGTCACTTAAGAAGAATAGTAAGTTTGATTGGATAAAATAATGTCAGGTAACATTCTTGGAGCTTAAGAATAGGTTAACCCATGAATCTATTCTTATTTCTTTGACTCTAGGAAAACCACATGGTGTTTATTTAGATGCTTCTAGACATGGATTTGGTTGTGTGCTAATGTAAGATGGAAAAGTAATTTCTCATGGTTCTAGGTAATTAAGACCTCATGAGACAAGATATCTTACACATGATTTGGAGCTTGGAGGAATAGTTGTTGCACTTAACATTTGGTATCATTATCTTTATGATGAGAAGGTGATGTTGTAGAATGATCATAAGGGACATCAATGTCTAATGAATTAATCACAATTGAATCTTAGGACACGAAGGTGGGTTCAAGTCTAGTAGACATTAATTTTATTATTCATTATTATTCAAGTAAAGGGAATTAAGTTACTTATGCATTAAGTAGGGTAGTATGAAAGATTAATAGTGTGGACATTTTTTCTAACCTAAAAGAAGAGATTCAAAAATAAAATTGATAGATCCATGGTATTTGAAGAAAATAGAATAGATTTAACAAAAATAAGATAAATTTTATTTTCCAATGTTATTGTGCATGCAAATTCTTTGGGAAGGTCATATGAGCAAGTATCAGTTACACCTAGGTAGCAAGAAGATATAGTAATTGATCCAAAATAATTTTTGATGGGTAGGAATGAAAAAGAAGATAGAAGGGTATATGGGTTGGTGTATAATCTGTTTATAGGGTAAGGCAGACTACTAGAGGTCAGGATATTATCTTTATTCACATAATATTCTGAATTGGAATTTGAATGTTATCGACATGGATTTTATAATGGGTTTTCCATGAACTAGGGATGAAAAAGATTCTATATTGATTATTATGTATATTCTCATCAAAGTTGCTCTTTTCGTACATACAAAACCAAATGTTAGAGTTGAGGAGGTAGCAAAAGTATACATAGTGGAGATTATTAGATTACATGAAGTGCTATTAAAGATTATTTTTAATAGGTATGTGAGTTCACTTTACATTTTTAACGAGCTTTTCAAGTAGGCATGGAAACCAAATTGAATTTGAGTTCTAGATATCATTTTCATACAAATAACCAAATGTTGGGTACTAATCAAATCCTTGAGGATATGTTGCATGCTTGTGCTATTTAGTATCAAGAAGACTAGAAGTGATTATTACCATTGGTAGAGTTTGACTATAATAATAACTACTAGGTAAGCCTAAGAGTAATATCGTATGAAATTTTGTATTATTATCCATGTGGAACATCTTTATGTTGGGATATAATTAAAGATAGACATTCAAGTAGTAATATGGTGGTCTAGACTATAAAGAAAATTAAGGCAAAGTAGAGGTTAATTCAAGAATAATATGTGAAATATGCTATCTTAAGGCATAGATTGTTAGAATTTACTATAGGTGATGTGGTATTCGTGAAGGTTTTACCTTTCAAGGATATTTGAATAGAAGGGAAGTTGACATCTAGGTATATAAGATTGTTCATAATTTAGTAGTAGATTTAAGAAGTGGTTTACTAGCTTGAGTTACCATAATAGTTTTTGGACATTTATAATATGTTTCATATTTCCATGGTACAAAAATATATTTTTAATCTTAAGCATTTTATAGACTAGTAATGGATTCAGTCACAATTGGATGCTAAGTATGAGAAAAGACTAGTACGAATTTTTAATAGTATGGAGTGAAGGTTAAGAAGTAAAACAATATCAATGATGAAGGTGTTATAGAAGAGACATAGGATTTAGGATGTCACGTGGGATGTAGGGAAGGATCTACATACCATCTACTTTGAGATCTTCCACAAGGAAGATTCTTAAGAGAAGGACAATGTAACACCCCTTAACTAAGCACTTTGATAAATTGTTGTTATAACTTAAAGTTATGATTTTCTTAAAAATATTTTTAATTAATGTTATTTTGGACATTTTGTATGCACTAATCATGTGAGGTTGTTTAGTTAGGGACCTTTAACTAATAGATAATATTGGGGCACTATGTAGTGTATGGAATATATAACATGATTTATCATTATACTAGAAGTGACTCTTTTGATCTTTCTATTGGCTTATGGTGACTTGAATTCTAGATGGCTATAGAATAACTGTATCATGAGTCAGCATAGTATGAGAGTTGGCATAGGATGAGAGTCATCATAGGATGAGATGAGGTGAGAAGTATCATGCTAATTATGGAAGTTTTATGTTAGAAGAAGAGTGTGACTTAATTCTATTATAAATGAAACATATCCATAGGAGTTTTCAACATCTCATAACAATTATATGGATAGATATTGACAAGGTGTTAGTATGTTTTTAGGCATTATAGAGAGTGTAGAGAATCAAAGGGTTTTTATTGTAGCGATAGCTAGGAGCATGTGGGAGCAAAGTTCATATTATTGAAGTAACTAGGAGCATGTAATAGTGGTGGGGGTTCTACAAATATTCAAACATTAGTGAGTAGGTAGTGAAATATGAAGGTAAGGTTATATTACTTGACATTCTTGTAGAGTAAACCATGCATGTTAGTGTCATATAGGTTTTTGTGATCTTTTGATGCAATTCTTTGATGTAGTAATAAGGGTCTTGATAGTTTTATATCAGTTTTAATTTTTCTACAATTATTTAAGGTGTTGTCAATTTCATAGATTTGGGAAGTTGAAAGGTCATTTTAAAATTTTAAAAATGCTATGAGGTTCTTCTTGAAGAGTTTTATGATTTGTAATTTTTATTTATTTTTTTGAATCTATTTTCAAATATTCTAGTAGGTTTCTATGTTGTTTTGAGTTTTTGTAACAAATCATAGAATATGTGGCCATTTGCTAGTTTTAGGGTAGAAGAGCGACTATTTTGTTAAATTGAGATTGTTCTAGGGTTTGTGTTGATGAGATTTGTATAGCTATAATTTTTGTTTGTTTTTGAATTTATTTGGGATTCTTCATAGGTTTATGTATGTGAAAAAAACTATAGCTTTTGACTTGCCAATGAGGATCTATTGTTAAGTGAGTTATCATTTGGAAAGTCTCATCTCTTTTAATATTTTTGCTGAATTTGGAATTTTTGATGCTCACATAGCTACTTTTACCTTTAATAAGTAGTGAGAGTTTCCAATGCCCAACCATACAAGTCTCAAGGGTATGCATACAACCATATCATAATTGAATTAGATAATATTATATACCATCTTGTTGATAGTAGGTTTGTGATTGTGGTCTTCCTACTAGGCTTAGTGAGGTTTAAAATGTATGGTTTAACTTTTGATAAGGTATATGGTTAAGTGATGTTTGTTGGTTCTTAAAGTACTATAGTAAAGCAAAATTGAAGGAATATAAATTATATTAACTAACGAACAATATAAATAAATTACTAACTAGCCTAAAAAATAAGTATTTATTTACAACTTGCTGTACATGTCTTGGGCTAACATAATCATAAAATGGGATAATTAAGTGACATACTACTGAGCGAATATAGCTAAGTCACCACTAGATTACTAGATGATTATATTTGTGTGCTCAAAATTGATTGTACTTATTTTACCAAGTAACTAATAAACATGGGAAATGTAAATAACAATGGAAGTAAAAAAGACATTGGAAAAGTAAATGGCATAGAAAATAAATCCAATCTATGTGACATGATGCAATGAGAGAGAACGATCTTGATCTTTATTATCAGACATGAAGTGAGTCCAAGTATACTCTACTCGAATAAAGATGCCATACAACTATTTATCACTACACTGTGGATACTCAAAACTACTCTAAATTCAAGAAATGAAACTACAAGGGTTCTACTACTAGACTAATCAAAGGAAAATTTTGTCATGGTAGTTGGCTTGTATTTATAGGCATGCCCTCAAGCCACTATATTGTGTCTATGACATTGTAGAATAAGCTATGATGCCATAGATATGATAACATTCTTGATGCAAAATATTTTAATTTATCATACCTCCATTACTAACTAAAAAATTATCCTTAACTTAAAACAAATAAGGATAGAGTTATCACAAAATTCGAAGGTCATACAACAATAATAACATATTATATACAAATAATGACTACGACTGACTCTAACTGCCACATATTAATTTAAGTTATAAAAAGATCATGTGAAATATCAATAACAACTAATGAAAAAAATAGATGGAGTGCAATTTCAGAAAAAGTAGTTGATATATATCTTCAAGTTATTCTTGGTGGAGGTGGCTCCTATTGCACCATTGGTTCCTAAGGATACTTTCCCAAGGCTATCAACTTTCTCATGTGAAAATGATTTAATAGAGCTCCTGATTTTTATTCTTCCATTTAAGGATCATTAACTATCCATGCCAATTTTGAAAGATTATTTGTTATAGGCACTACCTGAGGACATGACAACTATAGAAATAATTCATTAGCCTTGACATATCATATTGCAAATTGATTTCTCTTAATTTCAGAAGCTATTATCAATTTTTGTAAGTCATGATAGTCATTTAATCTTCTAGTCAAGTTTGCTACTACATCCTTCTAATCATGATAACTAACTTTGCCTACTTGGAGTTCTACATTAGCAACATGCATTTTTTATTACGCTTCCTTTCTATCTAAAAACTTATTTTTGTACATAAAATACATGACTGCTAATTACTGCTCTAGTTCTTTCCTAGGTCTCCATACTTTTAAAATGGCAAAGTTAGTGTATCATAGATTTGTCAACTCCATCTACTCTATCATCTCCTCAATCTATAGATCTTTAACCTTTAGTTTTGCCTAATGGGCCAAAGTGAGACTATCTAGAATGCACTATCATTTTAGTAGTTGTTGTATGGCATTATTGATTTTGATCATTATCATTTTGATCTCCTTCTCATGAATTTGTACTTGCATTCCCACTTGTTCTCTAAAATTTTCTTTTAATTTTTCATGATTTTAACCTTGTTCTGCCAAACACTAATCTCTATTATAGAATTTTTTCAAATGGTGCAAACTTCTTCCATCGATAAGGCTCTATTTTGTCTAGCCAATTGCATGACCTTGAGGTTAATATTTGTAAATTATTCTCTAAGCAATTAAAGCTTTTTATCTAGTTGATTGTTTTCCTTTTCAGTATATGTTAACTTTCTATTTTCTATAGCAAGCTTTTTATTTTCTTCCTCAAATATAGCTATTACCTTAGCATGAATGTATGTCTTAGCATTTGCAACAAATGTGTATTACATTGCCTTCTGTTTCTTCATTTCTAGTTACTTCTATTTCACCATCAATATTTTTACTTATTTTATTCTAAATTGTTCCAACTTTTTTGATGCCACATAGTTTGCTAGATTTTGCATTTGAATCTTAAGTTGGGCTCATGCATCTTGCAACTTTTAGATTTCCAAGTTAGTATCCTACAACCTTATTTTTGAGATTACTAGATTTCCTTTTGTGATGAACTTTGAGTGAACTATAGTTATATCATAAGTGTTGTCACATTTATACCATTTGATGGAATTGGCTTTATGAAATAATGTTGAAAATTAAATTTCCCAATCTAACTTTTTATCGATGATTGGAAGATACTACACTAGTAGACAACGACTTAGATTATTTTTACTTCAAAGGGTAATAGTAGGAACCATGATTAAATTATGAATGTTGTTGAAGGAAAATGAATGAAAAGTACTCTCTATATTTTCAAGGTGTGCACATTTTAGGCTTGGTACAAAATGTTCATAATTTCAAAGTAGAAAACCAAAGGTACGATAAAGAAAATAAAATTAATAAAAGCTTAGTTTAAGCTGAAGAAAGGAAAATTGTAGGAAGTGTTTCTAGCCAAAGGATGTAAAATTTGTGATTTTCCTATGTAAAAAAATTATATAGTAGTTATGGAACTCCACACTAGAATTCACTACTACCTAGCAGTAACGCAAGTGAACATCATTAAATTGGTTGAATGTATAGGCCATTTTTACTTCATATATGGGATCATTCTACATACAAAAATCCTGTAGCCTATCCAATCTTTGGAAATATTTTAGCATTTTGAAACATTCCAACTTTTCATTAGTAGAAATAATGTTGAAGATTCTTCTTCCACTCAAGATTTTTAATCCAGTTTGGATCAATAGATGATAGATTATCACCATGGTTGGCAAGGTTCCTTAGGCAATAATGGTTCATTTTCATAGCTATGAAGGAAAGGCCAAATCGATATGCTTGGTTTTAAAAATAATATAATAATTAAATATATATATATATATATATATAAATATTCCAAGACCTAGGAAATTTGGTTAAGACTATGCATAGGCCCTACAACTCATGAAAGAAGGAGCTCTGAAAGATCAATGTTTTGGTTAGATAACCATTTCCTAGATCTAGGTGAAATAAACAACAAGACTATTGTGAATTATTGAATATTAAATTCATTATACAACAAAAATCACAGTGAAACTAGAAGTAGAAATGAATCATAAGATCTACAAAAAATGAGTAGTGTCTAAGTCATTACTAGGGCAACAAGTGATAGCCCTCATGAAAAATCTCTGCTTTGGTGTTAATGGGGTCATGTAGATTGGCTTTACGCATTTTTTTGTTCATGATGATTAGATCATGTCTAGGGCTTAGTGAGTTGCTTTTTTAGTTGTTGCCATGGTGACGTTGAATTTACTTCTAGAAGTGGTGTATACCTATAAACCTTTAGTTTCAACCAAATTTACTCCTACGTCAAGTCAGTAATGGGGCTGAGTAGCTCATTCACGTCTCCCTCAATGCACTAGGTGGGCATCGTTGGCATTGGATTTGTGGCTTCTGAGCATGAGTTGCCATTGCTACTCATATTTACATAGCATGATATCCATGGTAATAAAAAGATGCAAAGTGATAGACTTAAACACTTGTTTCAACACCTGGCATCAACAAAAGCACAGCCACAAGACTCTAGCTACAACAAGATTTGGGAGCGGTTGCCAAAGAAAAGGGGATGAAAGATACGAAAGGTGTGATGTGTTTGGCTATGAGACTTCATCTATGCATCATGTGGTGAAATACAAACTCTTGTCCATGCAACATGCTTGGGATAATCGTGGATCATCGTAAAATGAAAATTTTAGTTAACTAATACCATGCTCAAAGACATAGCATAAAAATATATATATATTGTTATAGGCATAAAGTGATAATTTAAGTTCTTTTTTAAATAAATAATCATCTATATAAATAAAGGAAATATTATCTTTAAAGATGAAGGAGATTATTCCAGAGGACACTTGCCAACTTTGGCTCAAATTTCTCATAACTTCCTATAGAAGTTATAACTTCTTATAATAGTTATGAATTAATATGCTAGATATTTGTAATCTACCTTAACTTCTCATGATGATTGTAACTACCCTAAGGACACTATAAAAAGGGGTTCAAGGGTAGAATTTAGGAGGAAAATTTTGGGGGTGAAAGATACTTAGAAGAATATTGAAGATTGTAAAAGCATGGATTGCTAAAGACATCAATTTGGCTACTTTGTTTTAGTCTTGTGAGTTCTTTTCTTTCCATTTTGTCTTAGTTTCTTAGCTAATGGTCTAGATAGTATTGTTATTGACATTTAATTTTGGGATTTTCTAGATTATTCTTATAGCTTCATTTTTGCACAATGTTAGACTTCTATTAGGTTTTCCGTATAAGAGCTTATGTTGTCTTAGAAAAGAATCTTGAGAAATTTAATAGTAATGTCTTATAGAAATCACATGTTTGAGTCTAGAGTATCTAGAAAATCTTTGATACTTTGACTTGCTTGGAATAGTTTCATTTTTTTAAAGTTTATTTCCTTGGAATTTCAATATTGAAATTGTCAAAATTTTTTGCTATTTCTAGTTTTTGCAATTCTTGACAATTGTTAACTAGCCAAAAAAAGCTTGTATTTCTTGTTTACAAAGAATTATGGTAGTGTAATAAGATTGTCTTTTAGCAAATTGCTTGTTAGGCTTAGACAATTTGGAAATTTGTTATACTTAGATTGAATTGAAATAGTTTTATTGCGAAGTGGTTCATCATGTTCAATTTAGCTCTCCTAAATATTTAAGATTTACACAAATTTGATTTCTTTTATTTTCTCTTTCTAAATCCTTTGAATCTTGCTCTATTTCTAGTTTTCTTGTGGAATTTTCTCTCTAAGGAAAAAATAGGAGTAGATTGACAAAATTGTGCTCAAGCATTTTTTTATGAAATTTTATGTGTTTTAAGTAGTGTACTATAGGGACTATATAGACTAAGTAATATGACAAAATAGGAATCTTTAAAAACTCATAGTATTTGAAAAAGCTAGTTGAATTTATTTTACAATAGCCAATTATAGTTTCATACACAAACCCAAGCATTTCACATTTACAGTTTCATAACTACTGAGTTTATTTGGAGGTATCTAGGTCTTGGTGTTTCCAGAAGACCAGAAAGCACTGAAAGCCTTTTTTAAGGAACACCTTTGTTTCTTGTGATCCCAAAGTCACAAGATTGAAGGCACAACATTGGCAGTCCCAAATAGTTGCCAACAATAAGGAATGTCAAAAAGATCTTACATGATTTGGCCTATTTACATTAGCCTATCAAGTGCATCATCATGCTTTTCAGCATTCATAATCTCTTTTTTATTACCTTTTTAGATGTTCTAGTCATATCTTTAACATCTTTTATTTCAGTCAAATCAATGGGTGGTACAACAAAGATATTAAAGGATTCCTTAGTATGATCTATGATAAGCTTAGCAACTCTTTGTTCACTCTTATGTTGCATGACTACTATGATGGCTTCTTCTCCTTGAAACACCTCAAAGAAAATTTCAATTGTAAACATGAAAGCCTTGTGACCGAATTTTAACATGTAATTCTAATTAGATTCAAGAGTAAAAAAAATGCCTCGATTTCCCTTCAAAAATTCACCTTGCAATCTCGTTTTGTGAAAATCTTGGTGTAGTCTCACTTTGTAAAGTGTAATTTATGTTATGGAACATAACCAACTCCATGAATTACACTAGAGTGACATAATTAAGCCTCACAATGTTAAAAACGTTGGCATTCCAAGTGAAATTACTTAAAAACACTATAGTGTTGGGCCATAATAATAGTAAAAAATGATGTGTAAATGCTTAGGAAACTTGCTAGAATATATCCAATGGAAAAACAAAAAATTGTGGATTATATAAAAAAAAATTGACATCATTTGAAGGACCTTTTAGCACTTTCAAGACCTTGTTAACACAAAGAGACTTTTGAGACCTTTTGGAGCCTTCACCTAGTGCTATTCATCGAGAGGAGAGAGAACCAATTGTAGTACTTTTCTAAGAATATATTGATCAATACAGATGTGTGTAGATTAGCCGTAGAACACACCTTGCCTACTTACACCATATCTTACATGACAAGTTTTTGAGAGATCCCTCAATCATTTGTACTCTTAGGCTTTTGAAAGCTAGTTGATCTGTACATTCTAAAACTACTTCACAATATTTTACAGTATTTAATACAATGTTTGTAGTTTTTTTGGTGTCAAATTTTTCCATTATTTCTATAGTTTCTCTCAATTTTCACATATCCAACATTGGATCCATTGTTCACTTGTTTTCTCTCACATTTTAAATCATTTATCTCAATAATAGACTCTCAAGTTCTTAAGTGATTGACGAAACTACCTAAGGCATGTTAGATCCTTTTCGAGGTCCATGAACATTGAGGTAAAATTGTTTCATGTAGATCTATTTAATTTCTTACTTGATTTTTTCTATAGTTATAGTTTTCTGGTGCTAAAGGAGGGTCTTCATCTACTTTCTTCGTCCAAACTTGAACATAGCCATTGTTTGTAGGTTTTTTTGCTAATCTTTCTTAGTGTATTTAGTTTTGGATGCCAATGTTTTTTAGTTTGGACAATTTTGTTCCCTATTTTTCTATACTAGTATTTTTCTGAACATCTCTCATGCAGTAATTCCTGCAAATACATTGACCTTGGGTTTCCCAAATATCCAAACTACTTTCTTGTTTCTCCCTAAAATCCAACATTATATCAAAAATGCTACACTAAATACACTAAAATTAGTATTTACAAAGCTAGTTTTACATTATATTTTTTGTGGTGAAAACCTTCTTAGTTCACATTTACACTACATTTTATCCCTCATTTACGCTTTATAGTTTTGGCACTATGACAATATCTACATTGCACATTATTCCACATTTACATAGTTACAATATTTATGCTACATCTAAATCCTCATTTACGCTAGTAAAACCTCCACTACATTTACTACATACCTTGGCATTGTGCTATTTTATGCCTTACATATCGACCATTTTGCCTAAGGACTATTTAGAACTTTGCTCACATCTATGACCCCAAGGGCCCAATCATGCTTGAATGCTATCAATCCCTTAGGTGCCTTAGCCAAAATCCCTTACATGTCAATATCAATGAGGGGTATTATAATTTCATCTATGCAAAGATACAAGTTGGTTTGTGTATTTGCTAAAAGGAACTAGACTCTTAGCATTGATTCTAGATAATCCATAGAAATGGAAAGAAGTGCATCCCTTCCCCCTATGACCATATTGAGTTAGAACATTATGTGCACATGTTAACACAATTGGTAGAGGTTGATGATGAGGTTAAAGTGAGTGAGAAAACTAGCCTAGAGCAAGACCAAGAGAATCAAGATGAGTTGAAAACCTATTATAAAATAGATATGTACTTAGGAGACCATTTATAATGATGTGTCCATGAAGCATTCCTATTCAACTCTATGCATCTTGTCTCCGTAATAAACCAAGTGCCTTCCATGACCTCCATAAACCAAGTGTTATAACCTACTTCTATGTTTGCTTTCTTGTTTTCCTCAACCCCTTTCATGACTACTTCCTGTAATTCTTTTGTTTCATATAATCCCTTCATTCCTCATGTGTTAGTTCAATCCTCATTTTCCATGTTGAACCCTCCTACAATAGTATTCACACGGCCACTCTAGTTCATACCATTTTCTACTTCATAGCCATAGATTGGTCAACCATTAGTGCAACCTTCAAGAGTTCCACAAGGCTTGGATCAATACAATACAAATGGTAAAGGTTATGGACTTTTACCAAGATGACTCCATCAACCTAACTATCCCTCAAATAACTCTACCTGCAACCATATCCGTCCCTTATTTCACTATGTATACTAGTGAATATGTTCCCAACACACTTCTTATCATCTTCCATTTGGAATACCTCTTGTTGCAAGTCTAGCCCCATACCATACTATGCAACTTTCCTATGTCCTTGATCAAAAAGGCTTTAGGCTAGTATTGATTACCTAGAGGTTTTATCTTCTCCCTAGATGGCCTGACTACCTAGTTTTTCAACTACTTCAAGTATAATTTGAAACCTAAAACAACATTAGATCAACTCATGAAAGTGAGATAGGGGTCCTTTGAACTCATCTAGAAGTTCATACAAGGATGAAATACAACCCTCAACAAAATTCTCGAGTCTATCTTTGAGATCCATCTTTTGGCTATTTTCAAAGGAGTAGTCAATTACTATACTAAGTATAAGCTATACTACTTAGATCCTTAATCACTTAGTTAAGTCTTTTCCTAGATCAAAAACATAGAAGATGCTGTAGAAGCTAGTAATGATCTTGCTTACATCGCCTATAAGAACTAACACAGGAAGAGGTATAGGGACAAGGGTAAGCAAATGCATATAGTTATAGCCATGATGGATAAAAATTTGAAAAAAATAGAGGGATCAATGTCTTTACAACCGAAAGCCCCTAACATTGCCTCTTGACCATCAACCTTCAGTGCCCCAATAGCCTCTAATAAGCTAAAGCCAAACTTTTAATGTAAGGATAGGTCCATGTACATAAAACTTTTGTTTAAATTGTCTAAGCCACTCAATTAGTTGCTAAAAAGTAGTCATATCCAACACAAGAAACTATCTGAGAACGTTTGCGAGAGACATGATCATGTTTGTACAATTGCTTGAGATTCTATAATAGCCATAAATGATGATCCACCAATATCTAAATACTTGAAACTTGATCAATTTTGCCACTATTACCAACTTTTTTCTTAGCCTGAAGGATGACCTTCGGAAGATGATAGATAGTGAGGAATTGGTCTTAGATGCATCCAACCTTGTCAAGCCTCATAGCTACGCTATGTAAGTGTACAAGGATCCCCTCAATGCTAGTAATGAACCATATACTATAGCCATGTTTAATATTCTTTACAAGCTTAAAGTTGCTAGGAAGCCATTTGTAGTTCAAGTACCTTTGTGTAACAATTAGGCTTCAACTTCTACAATTTCAGGAACCCCTTTTGTTCTAAGGGTACCACCACCTATACCTCCTAGAAAGCCCTTAGTCATTAGAGTTTCTCCTCCCTTTATTGATAAGACTGTTATCCATGTTGACCAATGTTATCCTATAGTGGCTAATGCATCAACATCCTCTCAGAAAAATAACAAGAAATCACCATTGAAATAATGAAAATCATTAGCTTCTAAGCCCAAAGTAAAGGAGAACACTCAACAAAAAGTCTAGAAGGAAGTAGATTTGTTGAAGCCTACCCTATTCTTAGCTATACCAATGAACACTAATGCCTAAACAACATCAACTAGCCAACCCAAAGAAAGCCATAAAAAAGAGAAAAGTAAAGGGTTAAAACAACCAATGCTTAAACTTGAAGTTAATATCCTAGGCAAGATGGAGGAA
The DNA here is from genome assembly GCA_015680685.1 of Gnetum montanum. Lineage (NCBI taxonomy): Eukaryota > Viridiplantae > Streptophyta > Gnetopsida > Gnetales > Gnetaceae > Gnetum > Gnetum montanum. The sequence continues at coordinate 16,000 of MNCI01017087.1, read as the reverse complement.
GTCAAAGCCAATAAAGTAGAGAAATCATTCACCAATGACAAAGACTTCCTCACTACCAAGAACAAGTGAAACTTTCATTGAAATAGTAAAATACTTCACCAAGTCTTTAAGATTTGGTTATGACCTCTTCTACTCTTTGTAAAGAAATTGTTAAAATGTTGACATCTCTTCTTGTGAATGAGTATACACCTGTCTATGAGAAGTCTATTCACTCTATTATCATGCCACCTCCACTCAAGGAAGAACTAAAACCAACCATGTTAAAATTTTGTGATAGTGAAGTTAAGACCAATCCATAGAGTGGTGAAGTGCTGTGTGCCCCTCTTTCATAACCATATGAGTTGGCCAATATAAGGTACTTGGCTCCATGTTGATAATGGAGCAACCGTGAATGTTATCTCCTTACCCATTGTTGAATAATTAGACCTAGTTAAGAACATTCAAGATACTTCTACTTCCATACTTAAGTCCTTTAATGGATCATAAGTAGCAGTAAGAGGATCCATCTCATTAGACTTTGTGGCCAGGGAATAGTTCCCCATATCCATGGACTTCCTAGTAGTTGAAGAGACACTAGGATTTAACTTAATTCTAGGATGAACATTATTGGCTAAGTTACAAGTGGTTTCATCACCTAATCACCAATATATTTACCTACCTTACAAGAAAGGTGAAATCATCATCCATGGAGATAACATAGTTCCCTTATCAGTCAATAATGTTGACATTGAATAGGGATTCGAGGTGGAGTTCCAATTGGAAAGGCCCATAGCCCATGATAAGATCAATGACCGTAATGAATGCAATGAAGAAAAACCAACAATACTAATATAGATGAGCCTTGGGAGGAACTTCCATTAAGTATCATGAGTGAAGGAAATGGACAACATAAAATTATACAAGAAATACTATACTAGTTTTCTAATCTATCAAAGATTAGGAAAAAACTATGTAATTAATGTTTTCTCTCTTTCCTTTCATACATATGCATTGTGGCCTTTTTACTTTATGCATTCTTTACCATTTTTAATTTTATTTTGTGCTTTATTTTTAAGTTTTCATATTATTAGATTATATTTGAAAATTTTACTTTATCATCTTGTTTTGATTTTCACTTTTATTTTAATTCATAGCAAATAATTCCTATTTTACATAAAATGTAAAAAACATAAAAAAATATAAAACAAAAAATTAAGACTAGGAAAACTTGTAGCCAAGAGTAGTGTAGAATTAAGACCAAAATATAACATCATAAGCTTAAACATAATCAATGTAGTCTATAACAATAGCCATAGTTACATTGTATAATAAGTAATAAACAAAGCATAGTCTCTAAAACCATGATACCGAATAAAACAACAACCATGTAGCCATAAAAACATTAAGAATAACAAGTACATCATTATAATTAGTAGCCAAACTAAGCTACAGAAGGAGAAGGAGAAATGTCGCCAAAAGCATCATCATCATCACCTGGGGCCTATAGATAGTAAACCATCATAGTGTCCACTAAAATAAAAGTAACATAACCATAACATAAAAAAAAAATATTTTACAAACCTGAGAAGATTCAGGAGCACTATCTTCAAAAGCAAACTTTGAGATACTAGCCTCTAGCTTTTGAGGAATTTCTTCTTCACTCATGTTAGCCCAGTCAATGTCTTCTAAGTACACTCTTGCAAGAATCTTCCCCATCTCCACATCTATCCACTTAGGAGGAGCACATGAAAAGGTAGCTGTAGATGTCTCCCTAGATGCTTTCATGATTTGAGGGGTGGGAGAATTGAGAATGACTATTGACTTCTTGAATTGACTAAAAGCTTATTCTACATCTGTACCTTGTAAAAGTGACTCATGTATATGTTGTTCCATATCTTCCTCATGTCAAGATTTCATGTAATTCTATTTTTCCATCTTGTACTATCTCTTATGATCCTTCTGTTTCTTGCACCATTCCAACACCCAAGTGTAGTAGTCTCACCACTCCTATGTGTATTGCAAACCATCATTTCTAACTTTACATGCTTCACCAAGCTACTCTTGGCTATAACAACCTTCTCTTGGATAACATTCTAGTAGTAAGACCATTCAATCTCCTTTGTTCATAAGGATTTCCTATTGCCCATATGAGCCTCTATGAACTTCTTTTGAACTCTAAGGCTTTTGACTTCATCTGATAGCTCCTTGTTTTTCTTCTCTAGAGCCACAACACATTACCATAGGAATTCATTTGAACATTGAGACTTCCAAAATTATTCTACACATGAGGTAGCACATTTCATAGTCCCCTTATACAACCTCCTAGGAATATTCTCTAAATTAGGTGGTAACACTGGGAACTCATCAAATTTGATATTTCTTATAGGATTCCATCTAATCTTGGAGATTATTACAAAAAAAAAGCATAGCCATGTGAACATTAAAACCTTAAAATCATAAAACATGAAAGACCATGAAATCATAAAAATTAAAAATGCTAAATAAAATTTTAACTTTTCTTACCAATGCCATGAGCCAATTGCTGTAGCTTGTCAACCATATTATCCATCATTCCTCTCATGAACTTCATCTTGTTCGGTGCCTTCATCCAAGATTTAGTGTGATATGTAGATATTTCTAGAGGAGCCTCTTGTAATAGTGATTACAAATCAACATCATTTATTTCTACAATAAAAATATGATATAAAATAATACAAACAAAAATATCAAAATAACCAAAACTTACCAGGAAGATTATAAGGCATGTTCATTAGAGCATCACCTTTTGGAGGTAAGTCATCTAAGAATATGAACTTTGGAACATTATGTGCTTTCTTAACCATCCTCTCTTCTTCTTCTTTGTGCTATTGCTCCTCTTTTGCAGCATCTTTGGTTGCTAATTCCTACTTATCCTATGTACAAAACCATAACCAAATAAAAAACAGTTTAGTAAACATTTTTATCCACAATGAATAACCAAAAATAATGATAAAAAAAATCAAAAAATATAGACCTTTAACAACTTGGTTAACCTTTTTGAGCTTGATTTCCAGCTTTTTAGAAGCTTGTTTGCTAGGGGATATGACATCTTCTTCAACTCTTAATCTTTTTATTCATTCCTTAGCGACTCCTTCGGCCTTTGCACGTAAACATTTAGCTCTCTATGCATTACCATACATAATTATGGGCTCTATCCTTATGCTATAAGGGCAAAAGCAATGTAGAATACTCATTATTTTAGTGGTAATAAATAGTGATAAACCTACATCCTGCACATGTGGGTCTTGGGTGCATATTGATTAAACAAGATGTTTAGTCCAAGGCCTGGAAAGTTAGAAACATCAAAAGCTACCCATCAGCCACCTTTCTTTATTACCAAAAAATCCACAAATTTCTTAAGATACACATTAAAAAAGTGTAAAATGGACATGATACACCAAATTAAGTTTTTTACAAAGTTTTTGTATCTCATTTCTTAGGCCTGTAACCAACAATGTAGCCCAATCGAACGTAGTTCCATGTATAGGTACTTTTTTCATAGCCCAAGCTTGTTGCACTACCATGATTTTCCTTTGGAAAAATAGCATAGGAAAAACTCTTGATTAGAATAGAGGGTACAACTTGTTCACCTCCTCAATATTATAGTTATCAAAATATAATGTCATACTAAGAGATGAATTGAGCTAGGCCTCTAGCTCCTCTCTATAGCTTGAGTCTTTCCCTACTTTGGTGGCCATCTTAACACCATTAATAGGTATAAAAAAGATTGTATAATAAATATTCATTAATAGTCAAAACTATAGGAAAACCATGTACATGAGTGCAAAATTCTGTAACATCCTTGTTAAATGAATCAATAACATTTAACATTTCAGCAACTGACATAGATGGACTAGGGCATAAAGAGATCAAACAAGCATGCATTAGTTATTCTCTATTGGATATTCATAGAAGCCTTTTTTGATATCAATTTTTGTACCTTTTCTACATTATTCCATTTGAGAAGAATCTTCTCCTTGGTTTGACTAGAACTAATCATGATGATAGTAGAGTTTTGTAGAAAATTTGTTATGCATACTTGAAGTTAGCCTAAAGACAATGTGACCAAAATAAAAATAATATAAAAAAATAAAAATGATACTAAAATAAAAATTAATTACACTTAACTTAGTGGGCAAGGCTAAAACTTTATGTTGCACTAGCACATGTGTTCCTAAATCTTGGAGATTCCAAAATTCATGAATATGTTTGGCAGTTGCACACTTTTTGTACACTTGAGAATGCCTCATCCTATACTTAGAAAACTCTACACTAAGTTGTTTGATTACTTGTGCCCTCATAATATCCCCTTGCTTGAATTCTTCGAAGGTTGTACAAGCTAAGAATAAGGTTTGGTCATTTGACACTAGTTCTCCTCTTTGAATCTTGAACCTGTAAACATAAAATTAGTTAAACAAGTAAGGCCAAAAACTAAAAAAAAAAATGTTAGATTGAAACTAAAGCTTACCCTTCCAACATGTAGACATTATCATGGGGATTTAGAAACAAAGTGATTGGCCTGTGATCCAACATTAAGGTGTTGTTAGCATTGTACTATGAATAAGTATGGATCTCCTAGATACATGATAAATATCGAATCCATGTGAAATATGAATTTTTGTGGCGTTCCAATTCCATTCGAGCCTTAGGATCATCTATCATGTAGTCAAGAATGTAATTGGAAGAATATACCATGAGAGTTTCTATGATCATAGTTGTAGTATCTACATCTAAGTGTGTCCATATTATTACACTGTAATTCTATAGTAAGTACAATAAGAATAGTTTGACATTGGGGCTAAACCACATAAGGGATTCATCATAAATGGTCATGCTAGGTATTGGATTTTTTTGGAAGACCATTCCAATAGAACATAAAATACCCTCCATCTCCACTATATCAAAATCGGTTTCAACATAGCCTTGCATATAAGTCATAAAACATGTGATCATTAAAGCATGGACTGACCTTGAAACCAAAGTAAAACATAAAAATTAACATTATTGACCAAGGAAATAAGAATCTAAGGTAATGAAATTCAAGAACATAATTGTGAATTCCACTTAAATTAAAATTGAAAAGCTAAAAACAAAATTTAACTAAGACATTTTAACAAATAGTTACCATGAAACTAGAAAACCTCATGACAATGAAATTTACATAAAACTAGTGGCCAAAATCAAAAAATTTGGGGCCTGAGGAGGCCAAGGATCCCAAAGAAAATAATTAAGGACTGGGATAATAGAAAATGATAGGAATGAGGGGAGAATAGGTCTAAAATGTTGTGAGTTCTTGGTTTTAGGAGGATACATGCTGCTCTTTCGAATTATAAAAAATCCAAAAATGCTAAAATGCTGCATGTCCAATCAAGGAGGATAAAAAACGTTGCTGTTGCAAAGCTTGGGACCAAATGATCTTTATGGTGTAACATGCTACCTATCTTCCTCCAGTACACTATCAAGTGGACCCAACAATACATAAACAAAAATACTAAAGAGCCAAAAATTCTGAGCTAATGAAATTAGCCTAAACATGTTGACAAGCTTGAAATCATGGTCTACATGCTACTTGGGTTAGTTAAACACATTGACATATGGATCCCATTGCTTCCTACCCAAGGCATAAAGGGTCAAAAATGCTATACTAATGAAATGAATAGCTTATTTCCCATAAACACACTACCAACCTAGTGAATATTGTCCACATGCTATCACATTAGATCAAACATGCTATCAATAGGGAATATTTGATCATCTATAGCTTATTTGACTTTAAAAAACATTATTTGTATCAATTATGGCCTTTTTCATTGAATTATTTCCTGTCTTAAACATATAATTATCTAAATAAAAAAGTAATATTATTTATGACATTATTTAATCTTATTCTAGTCTTGTTTGATAATTTTACCATGTAGATGCCATTTAATATGCTTTTGTTGACAAGTAGGATTAAGCCATGAATACGTGAGAACAATTTGACTTGCCTTTAAGTCGAAATGGATCATATGGTGATGTCAAATGATTAATTGACTTTGATTGTCTAGACCTTGGGCCTGGGATCCTACTATGGCTTGATTACATAGTCAAAACCCTTAACTTGAAGGCTGGAGATATCACATAGGATTCTTTAGTAGGAGTTCCCATTACAACACATAATGATGAGGAGAAAACATTGAAACTAGGTTCCTCAGTAGAGTTTCAACTTGCTTAAGACATCAACAAGGCTCTCCAAGACAACATTAAAATCTTTGCATGGTTTTATGAAGACATGCCAGGACTTGACCCATGCCTAGTTCAACATAATATCATACTTGATCCTAGCATAAAGCTTGTCAAATAGAAGGTTTGCAAGATTAGACTAGATTTAGCCGTAGCAATTCATGATGATATTAAGAAGCTATACCAATTAGGTTTCATTCAAGCTATCAATTGCACTAATTGGGTATCCAAAATAGTGGTAGTTCCTAAGAAGAATGGAAGTATTTGTATATGTATCAATTTCTATGACCTCAACAAGGCAACCATTAAGAATGATTTTCCTTTACCTAGTATCAATCAACTTATTATTACTACAGCTAGTCACATCTTTTTATCCTTCATGGATAGGTTCTTGAGATACCACCAAGTCAGGATCAACCCAGAGCATTAGCTTTACACGACCTTCATGATCTCTTGAGGAACCTTTTGTTACATGATGATGCATTTTGGTCTAAAGAACACAAGTGTAACATACCAATGAGCCATGACCTATATCTTTAGTGACTACATGCTAGGCTTACTCAAGGACTATATTGATAGTATAGCTATAAATTCCAAGGTAACTAGTGATCATGCATATCATTTAGTCCTTCAATGTTATCTTAAATATGAACTTCGAATTAGCCCTAGGAAGTGTGCCTTTAGTGTCAAAACTGGGATGGTGTTGGATTTTATAGTCTTTGAAGTAGGAAAACAAATTGATCTTGATAAGGTTAAGGTCATAACCAACTTATTAGCACCTAGTATCCTTAAGAAATTACATGTTTTACAAGGTAGATTACAATTTAATTGTAGGTTCATCTTGAGACTTGTAGATAAGTTACAATCCATGCAACACTTGTTTAAAAAGAGAGTTCATTATGAATGGATAAATCAATGCCAAGCAACCTTTGATAACATTAAGCATGAATTAGCTAAGTTGCCAAATGTATATCCTCATCAGAAAGATAAATCATTTTTTATTTACCTTGCAATATTTGACACATTTATAACTTTCTTTCTCTATCAAAAGCGAGATGATGGAGAAAAGTTGCAAATTTACTATTTAAGCCATGTACTAGTAGCCTATGAGACTCGATACACTAAAGTTGAGAGACATTTCCTAGCCTTAGTCTTTTCCTTAAAGAAGTGGAGACACTACATCTTTAGGAGTCAAGTCAACATCATATGTAAAGATAATATATTAAGTGCAATTACATCCAACATCTATGAGAGTAGTCAAATAGCTATATTGAAATCCATAATATCCAAATTTAATCTATCTTATGTGATACAAGATTCAACTAAAGATCAAGCTATAGTAACACAACTTACCACAATTCTAATTGAGGACAACACAACCATAGATCCTAAGTTTCCTGATGAACATGTCAACATTATCAACAATGTGCCCAAAGCTTATGAGGCCATTATGCATTTTGACGAAGCTTCAACTACACATGGAGTTAGTGCTACTGTCATCATCAGATTTACCTATGGTTAAATCTAGTCTTTTGCTTATCATTTCAAGTTCTCATGTACCAATAACGTGGTAGAATATGAATGGTTAATTAGAGAATTGATGATAGATTGTATCTATGGATTTACATGCTTGATTATGAAAGGTGATTCTTAATTAGTGGTTAACTAAGTAACTAAAGTATACACTTGCAAAGCCAAACACTTACAACCATATTGTAACTTAGACAAAGTGTTCATTCAAAAATTTACAACTATAGATATCCAACATATTCATCAAATAGCAAATATACTCTTTGATGCCATTGCTACCCTAGCCTTAAGTGTAATGCTTTATGTGTTAAAAAGTTACCTCCATGATGGATAACTATGCTCATCCCATCATGTAACATATTGAAAGCACTTCTGTAGTAGCTATAGAAAATATTCCTCAACATGAATGGTATGATGAAATCAAGGTCTACCTCATGCATGGTGAACCCTCATAAAACCTAATTGCTTCTCAAAAAGATGTTGTACATAAATGATCCAAATAATACGTCATTGTGGCTAATAATACATTATGTTGAAAGTCTTATGATTGTGTATTGTTAGCATGCTTGAGCAAAGAAGAAGCCCATACAATTCTATAATAGATACACGATGGCACATGTGGAGGACATATAGGACCTAGAACTATGACTACTAAGATTAGATGCCTAGGATAATATTGGCCTTATATTGAAAATGATTATGTGTAAAAGGTAAAACCTTATGACAATTGTCAATGGCATAACAACCTAATACACATGCCACCAATTGAGTTACACATTACTTAGATTACATGGTTGTTTCAACTATGGTGAATTGACATAATTGGGCCTATAACACCTAAGTATTTTATAGGACATAGCTTTATCATCACTACAACAGAGTATTTTACAAAGTTGTTTGCGTCTATTCTTTTGAAAAAAATAAATTCACAATAAGTCTGTAAATTTATCCTAGAGAATATTGTGTCATGTTTTGGCCTAGTTCTAGTCATTGTCATAGATAATAGACCATAATTCAGTAGTAATGAAATGCATGAATTTTGTCAATAATTACACATCAAGCATTCTTTCTCATTGGCCTATTATCTATAAGTAAATGGCCAAGCTAAAGCTATCAATAAGGTCATCATCAATCTCCTCAAGAAAATGTTAAACAACAACAAATTTAGATGATATGAGAAACTCTTGTATGCATTATGGACCTATAGAATAATGTTTTAAACTATAATTGGTGCCATCCAATATAGCCTAGTTTATGGATTTGAAGCTATGCCACCTCTTCAATTACAGGTTTTATCTGTGAAAGTAGCTCTATATGACTACATTAACAATGAAAAAAAAAATGAGCTACATACTATTGTTCTTGATTTGGTGGAAGAGTAATGAATGTAAATGCTTGTGCACTTCAAGTAATATCAAGAGAAGCAAAGAAAATACTATTGTCATGATCTAAACTGATGGAAGGTCAACGAAGGGTACATAGTCCTCAAAGCTATTCATGAACATGCAAACAAAATTCTTAGCTAATTGGGAAAGACCTTTTATGGTGATTAAGGCCTATGGTAATGGAGCTTTTAGATTGGCAGACATGAATGGGAATGAATTGACCAATCCAATCAACCATTCCTATCTTAAACCTTATTATATCTAACATTATCTAGTTTGCTCTTAGTCTTTGTTTACCTTTATTTATAGAGTTGAGTAGATTGAATGATGTTAATAGACCCTATAAACTTTGACAAGAAAGCCTATATGATAGTTTTTGATTCTTGGTCTTAAAACATTGCAAATTTTTCATAAATCTACAAGGTAACATACAATGTTCTCAAAGCTCTATCGATTATCTCTCATTCTCTCATGTTGGCCTATATTTGCTTATTGTCACATGTAATCTCTTGTATTCTTTGATCTATTTTCTTGTCCTCTCCAAGTTGTGTTTGTAGGACAAGCCTAGAGAAATTGTAGATGTGTTACTCATTTCGACAGTGAGTTATCATGTGATTTAGATACATGAGATTTGATTAGCTTGTTTAACCATGTTGATAGTTCTTATCTCATATCATTCTCACTATTCTTTCATAACCATAGCCACACATTGACTTTAGCCTTCCTTATCCTACTAATAATGAAAACCTATGTTTGATATTCATGTATCATGGCCTTGTGGCATCTCCTATAGCATGCTTTACCAAATTAGTTCGTTGCATCTCAAAACATTTCATTTAGCTAGAAAACAAAAACCCAACCTTTATATCGAAATCCAAAGAAGGTTTTACTCCAAAAAAAGGGGAAGAAATGCCAAGAAAGATAAGAGGCTAAAGTATCCTAAAGCTAAATAAAAACTAATGGCTCAAGAAAAAAAAAAGAAAAATGAGCCAAGTGGGTGACATAGCCAATACTAAGGCATTAATTTTATCAAATCCAAGGATATGTAATGAGTACAATAAGCATGAAGTGAAGCCCTCATCAGTAAATGAGCACATCACTACATCATAATCATAATGTCGAAACATTTCAAATTATTCGTTAGCTTGTTTGAGCATTCTCTAATAGCCAATGTAGCCATTCCCTGACTCCAAATCATTATCATTCCATTTTAACCTTCACCATTGTGAGCACTCCTTGGTATGACTTGACAACTATAGAATCAAGTGTAGAGAGAGACATTTTGGTAATGAATTTATAGTGGTGCTTCACATTCATTGTTGATGTCTTTTAGGGAAATTCTTAAAACATCAACAAAGAGGGACCAATGAAACACCTCAAAGAAAATTTCAATTATAAACAAGGAAGCCTTGTGACCAACTTTTGATACATAATTTTGATCAAATTTGAAAGGAAAAATGCCTTAATTTCCCTTCTGAGACCTTGTTTTGTCAAAATTTTGGTGCAATGTTACTTTGTAAAGTGTAATTCATGTTGTGAAATATAAAAAATGTCATGAATTACACTAGAGTAGTGTAATTAAGTCCCACAATGTCAAAAATGTTAACATTCCAAGTGAAATTACTCTAAAAAGCTAGTGATAAAAATGCTATAGTTTTGGACCATAATAATGATAAAGAATACTATGTAAACTCATGGGAAACTTGAAAGAACCTAAAAAATGGAGAAGAAAAACATGACTTATATAAACAAAAATCGACATCATTTGGAGGATCTTTTGGCACATTTGAAACCTTGTTAACACAGAGAGACTTTTGAGACCTTTTGGAGCCTTTACCTAGTGCTAATCATGGAATGGAGAGAGAACCAATTATAGAACTTTTCTAAGAGTAGATTGATCATGACAGATGCATGTAGATCAACTATAGAACACACCTTTCCTACCTACACCATATCTTACATGATAAGTTTTAGAGAGATCTCACAATCATTTATACTTTTAAGCTTTTGAAATTTAGTTGATTTGTACCTTCTAAAACTATTTCATAGTATGGTATAGTATTTAGTACAAAGTTTGTAGTTTGTTGGTGTCAAATTTTTCCATTATTTCTATGGTTTCTCTCAATTTTCACATATCTAGTGTTGGATCCATTGTTCACTCATTTTCTCTTACATTTTCAATTGTTTATCTTGGTAATAGACTCTCAAGTCTTTAGGTGATCAGCTAGACTATCTAAGGCACCTCAGATCCTTTTTAAGACCTATGGATCTTAAGGCAATACTATTTTATGCAGATATGCTTGATTTCCAAATTAAATTTTTTGTCATTACACCCCTGATTCAAGTGTTATCTAAAATGATGTAGCATTTCCTAGGAGTTATTACACTCAATCTTCTACTATTGATTGCAAACATACTTTTCACTAGATGGACCCTTTGATACTATAGGTTGATTTGGATTTTCCCTAACTTTGAACATGCTTGATACTTCTATGGTATTTCAATTTATTGTTTTAGCTATTTTCTACAAATGTCTCATTATAGGCCTATAATCTTTTTGCTGTGTTGTTGGTATTGAAGTACTAGACCCTAATTATTCTACTCTTGTGGCTAGTATATTTCCTAGTAGTATGGATGCTACTACTACTTCTATGCTTGGTGGCTTTTAAACTTGGTCTTTCTTTGCTAGTATTAGCTTAGAGATTTTAGCATATGATGCATTTGGGGTATTTCTTATTATATACTTAGTATACCCTAAAACACCATCTTCCATGCACAAAATTTTGATTAAATAAAAAATGGAAGTGTAGGCTTCCATGATTTATTTTCTTTAAATCTTCTTTGTATCTCAAAGGAGAGTAAATGGGCCATGTTTGATTGAAAGTTTTCCTTTAAGATAGTAGCAGAGGTGGATATCCTATTCAACCTTTTTGTTGGAAATATTAATACATATCAGTTGTAAAATAAATCTTCTCTACAATGAAGACTTCATTATACTCTTTATTCTTGGCTCCATAAGCTCTTTCCAACCAAAGATTTTGTACATTTGTGTTTAATTTGGCTGAAATATGGGCTATTGTAGCATTCATATTTTGCAAATTCAATGCCCTAGCAATGGATTCCACTAAATAAAATAATATAACTATTTATTCTACCAGAGTTGATGTGTCTCTCCTAGATACTAATAATCATTTATAAAAAGTGCTGGCCACAATGGTGATGCTCAAAGTTATTGAAAAACTTCTAATGGAGTGAACTCTAAAAATGACCTAAAATTTAGTTCCACAATGGCTATGAACATCATAGATTTTTCATGGATGACTTTGATGTAGTTCTTTGAAAGGGTAATTTATTTGCCAAGTTCAAGAGTTGGTGGTTATGTAGCTTTTGCGTATGTAGATTGACTTATTGGAGGCATTGGTTGCTGGATAGAGAAGGATTAGTATTCTTGCTATCATACTTGCCATTGATTTCATCCTATACCTCTGTCTCTTTATCCTTTGATTCCCTTTTCATGGGTTATTATGGACTTCTAGCTTTACGGTTTCTCTTTGGAGCCATTTGCAATCATTGGTAGGGTTATAGTAATTGCTAAAAAAATTTAGAAAAATTCTTTACTATATGTAATTTTTTTCTAGAATTTTTGTCTTGATCATATTCACAAATAAAAATCAATTTCACTCTAAACCATGATTGTAGTGTTTGGAAATTCATGGTTTTACAAAAAGTCCCAATTTTATTTAATAGAAAAATTATGAAATTCTCAAAAAAAAAAGAAAAAAAAAGAAAAATTAGATGACTAGAATCATTTGTATAATTTTTTCCAATTAAGAATCATGCAAGTAATGTAAAGCATTTATTATTAAAATGGCTTTAAGATGTAACATGTCTAGGAAACACAATTTTTAATTTTATATACATTCATTGTTTTAGCCAATTAGACATCTTTGGCCCTACTTGATTTTAAAATTTAGCATAAGATTAGTAAATTAAATGTGATATTACTTTCCTTCTTATACTTCTTCTGGATCAAATAATTTTCAATGTTAGAAAATTCTCAAACTTGCATAGTAGTTACCTATGATAGAAAAGCTCAAATTTGGTAGCTTAAGGATTTGAAAATAATCAAAATCTAGTTTGGAATTGAGAAGAAATGGATTTTTAAATTTTCTCTGGCCCAAAATGGCATGAACGTCTCATATTTTGGAGAAAAATGAATTAAAATTGTTTAATAATCACACACACATATATAGGGGTTATATAGGATAGATTATATCTATAGTATTAGAGTTGCAATATCTAGGTGATGCAATATTGTAGCTATAATATCATCCTTGAAAAATTTCAAATTTTCACTTAAATTTTGAGAAAATAAGAATGAATTCTAATGTATGGAGGATTCTAATGTTGTATAAAGACTTATTTGGCCAAATGATAATGCTTATTAGACTATTTTATTATCTCAAGATGGTGAAAACTAATAAAATTAATGTTTTTATGTATTGACAAATATATAATATAAATAAGCATTTGCAATAAAAATGGTAAAGGTTATTAATTGTTGAAAGCTATAGGGATGATATGAAAGTTGAACAATGGCTTAAAATAGGCAAGATGATGTGGAATTAATTTTTGAATATGATACACATGAGTTATACAATTGGGTCCTTTCCAAAATAAGCTCTTGCACTTAATGCCCTTGTATAACCACTCATGTAAGTGTCTATGATAATTAAGGAATTGAATGTAAAGCGTATTTGTATTCTAATACACACATGTTGGATTTGCCTTAATAAGAAGTTAGTATTATACTATACATTAATCATTAGATTCATAATTATACATATTAGTAAGATGAGATGGTGGAAGAAGGAATCAAAAAAATTTAGAACATGAGGTATCTTATTGAAGTCTAATGAATCCTATGTTTTAAGCATGGTTAAAGAGATCACTATACCTTTCCATCTAGATTTTAAATCAAGTACAAACCATGTACCAGTGACACTGCATTATATCATCCTAGACTAACTATCATAAGACTAATCATAACTATATGATGATATTGTTATTTAGTAGGAAAAAATTAGGATGAAGGAAATATAGTTAAATAATTACAATGTTTAAATTTTTTAAAATGTCTTAGTCATTGGTTAGAGGGATGCCTTCAGGTATGGGTAACATGTCTTTCCAACCCTATAGTCAATGCTATTTCCATTAGCAGTGTACCTTTAGACATGAGTAACATGTCTTTCTAGTTACATGATGAAACTTGTCCAAGAGATCATGAAATTATTGGAGGTATCCTACCTTTAGGAATGGGTAACATTTCTTTCTAGTGGTACTCTAAGAAGTTTTATTATGTATACAAATGAATTAATAATTGTATTAAGCTTACTAGAGGACTACCTTCAAGCATGGATAACATGTCTTTCCAATGTCATAATTAGGTAACAACTACTATTTGAAGAATATGGTTCCATTTTAATAAAGATATAAGTAATGATATGGGTACATGGAGGATTGAAATGCATAGAAGAAGTTTAAAGAATCAACAAATCCTCTTGATATCACATATTTTTTCTATACCTCTT
>MNCI01017077.1:179048-197580 GCA_015680685.1 Gnetum montanum | reverse complement strand
TACTATAATGACTAGATGAAATCAAGGCAAAGATCAATAAGATGACGGAATGGGTACCTGAAAAATGTGGAGAATATGCCAACATTATTAGAGGTGGAACCATGACAAATCGAGAAACAGGAAAGGACACCATGTGATAATTGGAAAGAAGGGTTGAAGAAAATAGGGATAAGAGCTCAACTGCAAATCACCCGTATCAATGTGACATTTTCCTATACGATCACCCCAAAGGCCAATGCCCAAACTTGTTACATTTACATGAGCATTGGGGAGGAATGTTACATCCAGATTTTGTACAGAAATACTAGGTTCAACCACGGTGGCAAAAACCTTAATCGTGAGGGATGCCACCGTCAAACTGGTCACACCCTTCATGCCATCCAAACCTAAGCACTTATTATGTTCAGCATCCTATTTCCCCAACTGTGTCAACACCCTCTATTTCACCACTTCATTATCATTCTCTTGAGTACTATCGACCCATGTCCTCTCCAACAAGATCACCACTTCATGTTCCTTGCACTTCTCCTCGCTCTCCATATTCTCATAATTTACCTCCTTCTACATCGCCAATAGTTGTGCCAGAAGGTTTGACACCATAGCACCAACCCACAAACGTTACTTGCACTACTACTATCAACAGCAGTGGAGGTCCTCCACAATGTCAGAAGCGTCCTTTCTTTAGGCATGACCATAGAAAGAGATGACACGGTTCTAGAATCACTACATCCACCAACTCAACACAAGTCTAGCACTGTGATGCATCTTCTTCCTCGAACTCAACACCTCCTATTACCTTATCAGGGCCATCAATAAACACTCGAACAACCATGCGACCTAATGAATATAACCACGTAGGGAGACATATTGATCCTTGTATACCATCTTATGGTCACGGGTGCCATAGTGGGTCAACTCCTTATCACATGACCACATCTTATAATTTGCCCGACTATGCCAACTTTAATCAAGTGTGTGCACCCCAAGTTGGGTACATTCCAGCCACCACATCAAAAGATACCTAGTGGTTTGGATATGACCAGACTCCAATATTTCCCACATACATGGATCCACATTTTCCATTTATTAATTCTAGCCATGCTCAAAAGTTTAGTTATGAGGGATATCTTCCATTCTAACAAGCAGAATTAGTAAATGTTTTTCCTTTTCTTTGATTTTACAATTTTTTGTTTTTACAATTTTTTTTCCATTTTTCCATTTATAATTTGTTGTTTTATCTTTTTGAGGGTAATCTCATCGGTGAATAAAATACTTATGTGACTTATTGGTTAAGGTGTTGTTCTATGCTATCAAATCTCAGGTGACTAATTATTTGGACAGTGAGCCCACAACATCCACCCAACCATTCTATTAATAAGAGGTTCTACTTTGGGTACGATGATATTCTTGTCATCATTAAAACTTAAAGTAATTTTTTGCTCATTATGCCCAGAGTGAAAAATGATGGACTAAGAGGGAATGGCCAGGGTGTGACATCAAGGAGATTTGTGGATTCTCTTTGGTGACATCTATAGGTGCTATCATGCAACCTGGTTGTACTAAGGTCCCTATAGATCTAATAAAAAATGGGAGTAAGAGTAATAAAGACACTCAATAAAGAACCTTAATGCTATTCTAGGGGGTCCCACTAGAAAGAAATGCACCCATGCCTAAAGGTTGGTGGCTTCTCCAGTTCACTGTTGGAAAGGACAAAGTGCCAAAGTGGCTAGAAGAAGAAAAGAAGAAAAGAAAAGAACACATCAAAGAAAAGAAGAAAGAAGAATGTGCCATAAAAAAATTCCAAATCACTCCTCTCTTGGACAAAATGACAAGTGATTGTACGCCTTGCTGTCATGGTGCTCTTATGGTTGTCCATCATTGGATGAAACAATGTGATGTCACTAATTAGAGGCATGAACTTGGTCTTGATTTTGGAGCAATGGGCCAATGACACATTAATCTTGCCCTATACTCAAGATTCATTATGTCCAAGGTCAGTTACCTCATGTCCCAATCTCTACAATCCCTTCTACGATTCATTTCACCTCACTGTCTAAGTATTTCTAACTTGTGTCTTGTGTGGCATAGAACTCATACCTCATCATAGTGGTATCTACATGTGTGTGTTTTTTTACACTGGTGTGGATTGCATTTAACGCTTTTAGTGCCTACGGACATTTTCAGGTGTGGTTACATGATAAGTAGGAACCTACTTCCGGGAGGACCCACTTGCATAACTTTTTTAATTTGCACTCTTTGCACATCACCACATCATTTTACATCCTCCAAGTATTACATTACTAAAATTATTCTTTCCCTTTATCATCACTTTAATTTAAACGTTCATGTGCACTACTACATGTCCTTTTTCCTTACCCTATTCATGAACTTCATTGTAAAAGTCCACTTCATTACACTTCTTATGCCTTTAGGTCTCTTTAATGTTATCCTAGATCTTTCAAATTAACCTTAAATCCTTCATTTTTTACCTTGGAAATTCGAAAATACATCAATTTTTCCAAGTACACTATTTTCAAAGGGACATAATATCATGTACCCGATATCGGATCCGACGCAATATCAAGTCCATGCTAGCGAGTACGCGATATCACATCTAGAAAAACTATATATATGGACCACCCATGCAAGTCAACATCAGTTTTCACTGTTCATGCAAGGGGAGTTGTTGAAATTTTCTTCCACAAATTTTTTAGCTTGTGTGCCTATCATTCAAAACATCAATAACTTGCTCATTAATGCTTTGATTCTCATTCCAATTGAACTTGCTTAAACTTGGAGTGTTTAACTTAGTCGTGAGGGAAGGGTACGCTTCAAGTCGCATGTAGTTTTTTCGAAATTTGTTATTGCCCGAAGGATATTATCAAGGGTAAGTGACCTCAAAAATGCTAAAAAAATTTGCCAAATTAATTTTATTTCTTCACCTAGACCATGAAATTTTTTTCTTTTAGAGTCACCTAATCAAAATTTGACCCAATATTAAACTTTTAGGGGAATTTTCATGAAAATCTCTAACTCTAAATCACACTCAGTAAGAAATGAATCTATTAAGGGCAAGGAATAAGGTATTAATCTAATTTTGTAAATAGCCTTACTGATAATCAATCCCATGTGATTGCAGATGGTCCCTAAAAGAGGACAACAAGGAGAACCCTCTCAGGGTGCATCCAAAGAACCAAGGAGAGGCAAAGGCCAAGCGCTTCCTAAAGAACAAGTAGAGCAAGAGGCATAATCATTCAGCATTAATCAAGAACCTCTTGTCACTGCACAATCAGGGCATGCCCAAGGTGGAGATAGTAGGGCACCTGAACAGGGAAAACATCTCACGTTGTCTCTGAAATGTGTTCAGGAAATTCATGAAAGGTCCACGTCAGCAGGTGTGATTGTGAAACTCAATTTTGGACCTTTCACTAAATTTGCCCCTAAGCCAATCAAAGACCTACTTAAAGGGTCTCCACTGTGGCCTATTCTCTCTGAGAGTGGTGATTGGTACGTGGGGGAGACGTACCAATTTTGGCACAATAAGCAAGAAGGCACCATCATTGATATTGGTGGGATTTTTCTTGATTTCTCTGCCAAGGCTATTTTGGAAGTGTTGAATCTTCCAAATACAGGGCCCAAGGTTGCTCACTTATCCACTCGCTTTAGTATGAATGCACACAAAACATGGTTAAAAGGGCATATGGCAAGGAGGATAAAGCATATCGAGAACTCACACTTGAAGAGAGGATCTACTTCAAAATTGGCACATATTACATTTTCTCAACAAAAGGATTGAAGAGAATTTCTACCTATGCGGTGAGAGGAAGTGCCATCTTGATGGATAATGTTGATGCCAACCTACCCCATCTATATCTCACAGAGATTTTAAGGCAATTTGAAGAATGTAAGACACAGAAGTTCACATTGCCTTTTCCCTGCCTAATTAGGAAGCTGTGCTGACATGTTGGAATTCTGGGGTATACCAATGATGTCCCTAGAAAGGCTCAAAATGCCTCATTTGCTAAATTACTGAAGCCACCAGCCCCAAGGAAAAGTGCTAGTAAGACATTGGAGCCTGAGAAAAAATAGACAGTGGGGCCCACTACACCTCAAACTGAAGGGCCTAACCAACTTTTAGGCATAAGGCCCAGTCAACAATGGGAAGCAAGGCCTAGCACACAACCTACAGGCCAGCAAGACTAACCTCCATTGCCATCATAGGACTATCAACCATTGATGAGCCATCTTAGGGCCATCACTGAATCGGTCAATTAGGGAAGCCATGATGAAGCCAATCTCTTTAGGATCATTGATGATGTCGTACGACCCATAGTCTCAATTGATCGCACATGGGGTGAGGTGTCCATCGAAACAAGAGGATGGAAATCACACTAGTCACAATAGATCTCTGGAAATGTTGCATCCTTTCAAGTGTAACTAGAAACTAGTGAAGGCACCACAACAGTGGTCATGCAGCAGCAGGAGTAGTAGAAGTAGTCGCAGACCACATAAAAGAATCATTTAACATCCTTGTTGTGCCACCGACAAATTTTATAGGAGCATGTGATGCTCAAACCTTGGTTGGTCACTCAATAACTCTTGTAGATCATGTGGATGTTCTAGATCGGTTACTCTAAATAGGACAAGTGATGACGTCCTTGTTTGAAATCCCTTAAGATGTCATAGCAACATAGTTAGACCTCATTTCTACAAAAGGAAAGTTGGTCATGATAGAGGTTAGGGCTAAACATGCAGAAGAGGAGTTAAAATGACTCCAAGAAAATCTTGTCACCCTGCAAGCTGCAAAGCAGGATCTATCCCAATTCATCCTTGCAGACCAGCTAGAATCCTTTCAAACAGAGTAGCTAACTAAATTGTTGGTAGAGAATAAAAGAGTGGTGGAGGAAAAAGAGAAGATTGATTGGGATGCTTCCAAGGCACAAGCTCAAATGTATGCACATGCCACAGCACTCAAGGCCTCACAAGAAAAAAATAAACATCTCACCACCGAAAATCTGTAGTTGACTATAGTAGAAAAACAAAAGAATGTTCTCGAAAAAAAATTTCAGCAATTATGAGAACAATTAATAAAGGTCAATCAAGATATGAATCGCTTGGCCAAAGAAAATAGAATCCTCTCAATGGAGGAGGTATGTGCAATCTGCCAAAAGACAACGATTGAAATAAGCACGTGGTAGAATGAAGCCAAGTGACATGAAAAGCTAAAGGAGCATTTTAGAGATTAGGTGGGGATGTACAAATAGGTGATTGAAAAAGAAATCCATATGTCCAAAGCCCATATTAACATTCTCAATGCTCAAAATGCTAATTGGTGGGCCATATTGGATACTTATGCCTTCGCCCACCAAGCAGAACTAAATAGTTGGGACCTACAAATACAAGATCTCATGAAGTACATGGAGTTAGCAAACCTGTGGTATGCCAACTTAGCCATGTTGATAACAGGATTCCCAAGAACAAAATTGGAGAAGCAGGTAGCAACCACCTACACTAAATATGAAATAGAATTTGTTGAACACAAGAAGACATTGTAGAAATTAGAAGTAGAAAATTCTAAATTAGAGGTGGTCAAGACCAACTACCAAGGATAGAAAGATGTCGCGGTGGATTTGGCTCAACAACTCACAAACTACCAAGAATTCAAGGACAAAGCTAAAGCCTATGAAGAGGAATGATGGTTGTTTGTGGCTTGGTCTGTCAAGGCCAATCAGATGTTCCCGCAATTGCCATGCCCATGGAAGATGTCGACCCCATCAAACATTGGAGCATCAACATGGATGGCACAGGATCCTCAGATTGAAGAAGAAAAGCTCTAGGCACTCCTTCAAGGACATCCATGTCCAAAACCTGGAGCACAAGATAAGGGGAAGAGACCCATGGAGGAGCCACCACCACTAGGAACCACATGAGTTCCAACAAATTTTTCTTTTTATAATTTTGTGTCTATGTCCTAATTTTGTTTTGTTCAATCCCACATCGCAGCATGAGTAATTCCTAGTTAGTCAATAATCTCATACCTATCCACTGTGTAATCAATTAAACTTGTTCTCATTTTGTCTGACTTGAGGACGAGTTGTTATTCAGTCATGGGGGTATGATGAATCGTGGTTTACCAGGCCTCGATATCGGATCCTTAATATCAGGTACGTGATATTGCAGCCTGGATAATGATATCAAATATATAATATCATGATTCCTATGTAGGCCTATAAATATAGCATTCAGGTGCACAGGAAAGGGGAGAGTTGGTAAGTCTAAGGGTAGAGTCTTTTTGTCAGTTTTCAATTAATTTCAGTTCCTTCCCTAGTGTATGCCCACAGTGTGATGATTGTAATTATATAGAACCTTTGTTTATGTGACGTACTTGGACATGCACATGATCGGTAATAAAGATTGAGATTACTCCATCATTGCAACATTCACTTAACTTTTAATTATTTATTATTGTCTTTTTAGTTCAGATTTCCTTTATTGTCATTTACATTTCCTATTGATTAACATGGAATGAGTATGACTTAATCATGAACATTTAAGTGTAACTACTTGGTAACCCAGTAGCATATCTAGGAGTGCTCAAGTAATGTGCACTTGGTAATCCCAAAAGTAGTACATGAAGTCCAAGATGCGCACGGATGATTAAGGACGAATGCTCATCACACTTAGATTTCATTTTTCATTGTCCATAAGCTTAATTAAGATTGTTCCCCATCGTCTCTAGGAGTAGCATTAGTTTAGGATCCCATCATTCACCTCACTCTAGACTAAACCATATGTGACAAGCAAATACTAGTCCAGGTGGGAAGACAATGAACTACGATCAACATGTGACTATCCAAATACCACAACTAGTCCATCTATGAAGTTCAACCAAATTTTGCATACATGCTTGTATTCGTATGGTTGAGTGTAGGAGTACCTTGCCAGTCATCACCAAGTATGCTAGAGCTAAATAGTGCATGCATGTTGTTCGTTTGTTGTCTTCCCAGTCCCACTTATGGAATGCAAATGTATGGTTAAGTGTGACTAAGGTGTAAGATTTTTATTATTTTGTGTTTTATCAATTTACTTGCCTAGAAAAAGAATGAAAGTAAGAGCAATTGAATGCTAAGTAAACTATGGTCTAATCTAGCCTAACACAAGTAATCGTTCCCACTTCCCGGACACATCCTGAACTTTGCATAAACACCGTTGGGTTGTCAAATGCTAACCGTTTTGGAGCTACCAAGTTTCACATGTATGTTATAAGGGGTCATGCTTATGTATTTGAAACAGTTGCTTAATGAATCACAATTAATTATTGCATGAATAACATTAATGTAAATTTCATGAAATCGCAATATATATAAATACATAAGAAAGAAAGTCTCAAGTGCTGCAAGGTGAATCAAAGAGTTCGTATTTATTTCCAACACAATGGTGTGTTCAAATACATTAATGCTTGAATAAAGATCCGATCACACTTAGACCTCCTGCTGCGAGCACTTGGAAAATATTCTAACTCTCAAATGAAAAAACTGCAAGAGTTTCGCTACTTGACTACCAAAAAAATACTCTTAATCATGCACCTAGGGGCTATATTTATAGACCTGGGAGTAACCCTGCGATATTGAATGTACAATATCACAACTTGGGTCGCAATATCATGTACCTAATATCGTGTACCCAATATCGCAGCCACTCCAATATCGGAGTGTATGAAAAACACAATTTATCATACCCCCACAACTAAATGAAACTCATCCTCGAGTACAAAAGAAGAGGAACAAGTCCTTTACAAAATATATTAGGAGGTGTGGACTATTTGACTGACATGTAGAGTGACACAGAGAAAACAAAAAAATATAGAAGTGCTCAAGCATACAACATTACACTTGTGTACAAAATTGGATGTTCATGACAACAAGAAAGAACATCTTCAGATCCAATGGACATCCAACCCCTCTTAACAATAGAAGAATGAGGGAGAGGGAGAAAAGATCCAACGATCTTGAACAATCTCCCATGAGTGATATTGTTGCATCCCCCATGGTGAAGACAATCTTGCTTTCAGTCCATGCTCCCCACTGCAATCACAACAAAATCAAGGATTAGTATATAAACTGTAATAGATAACGGCTGAATACCTTATCTCGTTAGTGATTTTATCTAGCTAAGTTGTGATTGTGATAGATTGGTTGCTTGATAGTGTTAATGGAAAGACTGATGAATGGGTTAAGTAAGAGAAGTGGTCCATAAAATTTAGAAAAAGCTTAACACAAGGAATATTGAAAAGAGGGTATAGAAATTCACAATAATAAAAAGAAGAAATTCACTAAAAATAGTTGTGAAGATGCGTACAATTGGATGGCATGGATGGGGTAAATAAAAAGAATTTGATTATAACAATGTCTAAGGATAAGGAACTTAACCTAACCAAACCAAAAGATATGCAAGTGGATCCTCGCCAAAGCAAGCACAGGCCTTTTATGCCCTTGCATAACTTCAAGCCAAGGAGTCTATGGGCTCCATGGATGATTAATGGATACAGAAAGTTAAGTACAAAAATCCAAAAGTAACTGACCAAGAAACCTGACACATCAAACTAGAACATTGAATCAAAAACATGAAACTGGTAGTGAGGTGAGGCATGAAAAGCATAAATGGATGATAGAGAGAATGGAATGGAGTTCCTAATTATGGTCACATGAAGTCCCTTATGGAGTTTCTGATTAAATGACTTGGTAGGATCCATCCTCAGTCCAAACCAAAACCAACCACTTTTAGTGACTTTGCATTGACATTCTAGGACTAGTCCATCCCCTGAGACATAAGAATGCTCCCATAAAACAACCACCATTCCAAATTGGAGAGAAAGTGAGAAGTGAGAAAGGATCTTAGTTAGAGGAGACAAGACAAGTCCCATAACTAGTGCTTGTAGCCCTTTTATTTGGTCTAAGGGGTGTGCTTTGAATTCCCATGTTTTTTTTAAATGGGAATCACACCATGCAAAGATCCATGTGTTTTCACATTTATTTTGTCCAAGGGATGTGCTTTGAATCCTCATATTTTTTTTATCGTTTTTTTTATGAGGGCCACACCATGCAAGGACTTATTTGACTTCATGTTATGGAATGATACTCAACAATGAAAAGCTCATGAAAACACACCTACACATAGTAAAATAGAAAAGTACAAAGAATACTGCATCCTTTTGAAGCCACACCCTATCCAAACCTTTGATTCCTTCCCAATTTCGAAAACTACACAAGCTACCAATTTATTAAAATTACATTAATGAAAAAGAGACTACATATTTCCAAAACAAGGAAAACCATAGAGATGTGGATGGGTGAATGATGTGGACTCACTACCTATTACATGAAAAGAAACCATGTCCCAGTCATCAGTAACAACATTCAAAGTCAAAAACCAAACATCAACAATCAAATTACAAATAAAACATACCACCATCGAGTAGCACATTACCATTGTACCTAACACCTTATTAACAAAAAGAGTAGAGAAACACATCAAACACAAGAAAACATAAAAGAAAGTAAAAGAGTAAGTAATAAATATTGAATATATTAACAATGGTATAAAACAAAAACTTAGAAAATATCAATAACCTAAAAACAAAAAAATGTAAAACAAAGATGTAAAATAAAGAATATGAAAACGAAAAGTTGTAAAACTAAAAATGTGTAAAATAAAAAAGGCAAAAGACTGAGGAGCCACATAAAGTGTTAGTATGGGTGGCCATCTCCCCCATGACTAAATTGGAAAGAGGAGATTTGAAAGATTGAGCGTGGTTGTCAATTTGTTGAGGTGTCTATTGAGTTGGTTGGCTTGGGCTCATGGAAAGGTTTCACTTGTTGGATGTTGACTAATTGTTTCTTTTCTAGGTTGTTGGGTTTATAGATAATCATGACCCTAGATGGAAAATTCTCATCAATAATGTAAGGTCCTTCCCACAACGTTTGAAATTTGGTTCGTTGAAGTACATGTGTAGGATTCCAATAGAGGACCTTGTCACCTAGTTGAAACTTGACATTTCTTATTTTGAGGTCATGACATTTCTTGTTGAATGCCTTATGGATTTCATTGGATGACAAGGCCATTAACCGATTTTCATGTAACAAGTTGAGGTTTATTAATCGTTCTTTCTATGCTAGACTTAGATTCAAGTCAAGTTCACAGGCTATAGAGAGTGTACAAAGCTTAGATTAGATGGGCAATGTTGGTAGTTTTCCATACATGAGCTCATAGGGAGAATAACCTATGGGAAACTTCCATGTGGAGCGATAGGCCAAAAGCGCATCATTTAATTCAGTGCTCCAGTCCCTTCAGTATTTGTTAATGGTGCACATTAGAATTTTCATAATCTGCTAATTAGTGACCTCAACTTGACCATTGGCTTAGGAGTGATATGGTGTTATGAGTTTGTGCTCAACCCCCAAGTGCTACATAAGTTTTTAGAAAGTGGCATCTATAAAATGTGTTCCATTATCCGAAATTAATGCAGAAGGTACACAAAACTTATTTATGATATTTTGTTGTACAAACCAAGCAGTAGTGGTGGATGTACAGTCAATGAAGGCTACTGCTTCTGCCCACTTGGTGCAATAGTCAACTACAACTATGATATATGCCTTTCCATTTGATAAAGGTGTGAAGGAACCCATAAAGTCAATGCCCCAAATATCGAATGGCTCAAAAGGTTGAATCCATTACTATGGCCCCTCCATTCGAGCTGTCATTCCACCATCCCTCTAACAATGATCACAAGTGTGAACGAATTGGTGTGCATCCCTAAAGATTGTTGGCCAATAATATCTTACCATGAGGATTTTTATGGTCGTGCTTCTCCCAACATAATGGCCTTCACAAGGGCTTTCGTGAGCATCCTAGAGAATGTGCAGTCAATCCATGTTAGGGACACACCAACATACCAGGCCATTAGGACAGACTTTATAAAGGTTCTCGTTAATTTTCATGAAATGCTTGACTTGGTGAAGAAATTGGTGTTTCTTCTTAGTGTCCAACTCTTGCGATAGTTCTTGCTCAAGCAGATAAGTGAGGATGATGGTGTACCATTTTGGTTTATTAGGCATTTATGCATTGATAGCCCCTACAAGGAAAGATTTGTCAAGGAATTGATCAGATAAGCGGCTCTCTTTCTCCTTGTCATCCCATCTTAGCTGTGCTAAGTGGTCAGCAACCACATTCTCCACACCTTTTCGATCTACCATCATGAGATTGAACTCTTGCAAAATCACCAACCACTGTATGACACAAGGACTCACTATTGGTTTATTCATTAGAAATTGAATGGCACTATGATCTATGTGCATGAACACTTTATAGTCAAGCACATAGTGCCTGAACTTTTCTAATGTGAACACCACTACCATCAACTCCTTTTCTGTGGTGGTGTAGTTTAGCTATGCACCTGCAATACTTCAGCTTGTGCAGTGAATGTAATATGGATGTTTTTGATCATCCATGTGCATCAGCACTCCCCTATAATTTGATGCATCACTCATCACATGAACAACTTGGACCAATCATGTGCTTGTAGAATGGGGGTTTCAACAAGCTTTTGCTTCAGTTGCTAAAATGTTATTTCACATGCAGGGGTCTAGAAAAATGATGCATCCTTCTTTGTCAATTCCACCAATAGCTTGACAATTTTGGAAATATTCTCGATGAAGCACCAGTAGTAGGCTGTATGAAACAACTTTGTGGTTTTGGGTTGAGTTATTCCTTGGATGACCCTTATTTTTTCAAGGTCCACCTCAATTCTTACTTTTAAGATACGGTGCCCCAAGACTATGCCTTCTTGGACCATAAGATGGCTCTTTTGCCAATTGAGCCGGACATTTGCTTCAACACATCTCTTCAACACCTACTCAAGACAGTCCATGGCTTGCTTGAACGTAGCTCCATAGGTAGAAAAATCATCCATGAAGACTTCTACCCCACTATATATTTGTTGTTGGAAAATGCTAAGAACTAATCATTGAAATGTGGCTAGGGCATTACATAGACCAAATGGCATCTGATGGTAAGCAAAAGACCCCTAAAGATTTGTGAAAGTTGTCTTTGCCTGATCCTCTAGTGCAATCTGGATTTGGTTATAGCCACTATATTTGTCCAGAAATCTATAATAGCTATGCCTAAAATGGTGTTCAACAAAAGGTAATAAAAAATGATCTTTGAAAGTTTCCATGTTGAGCAACCGAAAGTTGATGCACACCCGCCATTTGCCTTCTTTCTTAGGCATGATCACGAGTGAACTGACACACTCATTATCTACGATAGGGTAGATGAATCCTACCTTGATGACTTGTTCAATCTCTTCTTTGACAATATGCTTTAATTTGGGATTCAAACGTTGATACGGTTGTCATTTTGGCTTAACGATGGGGTCAGTGTATATCTGGTGCTGGCATATTCTTGGATCTATACCAATGAGCTTGGACTATGACCATGCAAAGGCTGCTACCCATTTTTTCACAACCTTTATCAACATTTTCTTTTGTTCTACAGCAAGCTTGGCATTAATAATGACCAGCCTTCCAATTTTCAAGAACACATACTCCATTCCAACTGGTAATGTCTTCAATTCAAGGGGCTCTTATTTAAAATTGTCAAGAATCTCCAACTCTTCCCAATTAACATCATCATTTACTCATTCGGAGAGCTGGTGATGAACTTGCTTGAGTTCATCCATACTTATAATATATTCATATGTTAGGCCCTCAGTTAGTTCCATGCACAATGTATTGCTACTAGAATTAGTTGTCAACCACTGGGTGCCTTCTTGTTTTGTGGCTACTGTGTACAAATATCTCTAGATTTCAACTTCTGGTGCACACTACTTATATGCAAAGATAGATGTTTGCTTTACTAACCATAACTTATGCACACAATGGCACCCTAAATCATTATATGTGATACATGGAACCCTCTTCTTCTCGATCTTTCCAAATTCATTTTCTTTAGATATCTCCAAGAAAAGATCTCTAATGCCCATTTTGGCATCAATGGTGCTTAACCATGCCCTTCCCATAATAATTAGAAAGGCCCCTTGTAGTTCTCTACCTTGATTACTAAGAAGCCAATGGGATATGACCACCCACAAATAGTGGTTATAATGTCATGGATGTAAGGCATACACTCCAAATTCTTGCAAGTGTGACACAATTGGGCAACATCCTGTAGCGACAGAAAACATCGGTGGCTAGAAACATCGAGAGGTCTTCGGGTGCACAGCCTAACCCCAAATTCGCGTGAGGGCCATGATGGAGAAAACGGATTCAGGGTGCCCTGGATAGTCTTGTCGATCAAACAGGGACTTAATAGGTGTATAATAATCCTTTTGAAAATAATGATTTTAAATGGAACACCTAGTGGTAAAATAAAAAAGAAAACGTAATGTGCACAACAGTAGAAACGTGCTAAACGCATAATAGGATAGTAGACACGATTAGACACTTGACAATGCCAAAGAAAAATAAATGATGTAATTAAACAAAAAAAGAGTTTAAATAGGAAAATGCACTACCCCGAAAAAGGGGTATAGATGTACATAGTATACAATAGGCGCAATAGGAGCACAATCACAGCCTTGATGGTGTCAGGCTATGAAATCTGATGCTCGCTATGATAAACTGAGCCTACTGGGTCAATGATCACAGTGTACTGTGTGATGTTCCACTGGGCTGTAATGGGGCTACAATGTATCGTGCGGTGTAGTTGTGCCTCTTTGTCGGTGTAGTGTGCTCTGGGTCTCGTTCGTCCACGAAGCCAAATGCCAAGATGCCAAAAGCCAAAAAAAATGGAAGTGCCAACTACCTTGCTGATGAAGAAATGGAAGCCTCCTCCTTTTTTTTTCTCTCACCCTCTTTTTCAAAAGAGGGCGCAGAGGTATTTATAGGGCTAAGGTTAGTCCAAAATGCGGATCAGGTGCCACGTGGCAATGTGGTAGGTGTTACACTGTAGCGCTATGCTGCACTATAACACTGGGTGTTGCACTGTAGTGCTACGCTATGCACTATAGCGCTATGCTACACGCTATAGTGCTATGCTACACACTGTAGCGCTGGGTATTGCACTATAGTGCTGGCTATTGCACTATAGCGCTGGGTATTGCACTGTAGCGCTGGGTATTGCACTGTAGTGCTACACTACGCACTGTAGCATCAGGTATTGCACTGTAGCACTAGGTGTTCCACTGTAGCACTACACTACGCACTATAGCGTTGGGTATTACATTGTAGCGCTACGCTACTCTACGTAGCGTAGCTGGGTGTAGAAAGTGTCATCATTTTGACACTTACAAAAATCTTACAAATCTGGCAGTTGGTGTTGTGCTATGCTACGTAGCGTAGCATAGCAGGGTCTAGAAAGTGTTATCATTCTAACACTTATAAAATTTTTACAAATCTAGTAGTTAGTGCTATGCTATGCTATGCAACGTAATAGGCTGTTACACTGTAGCGCTACACTACGCTGCATAGCATAGCAGGGTGTTACACTGTAGCGCTATGCTACATAGCGTAGCAGGGTGCAGAAAGTGTCATCATTCTGACATCTATAAAAATCTGCAGTCAAGATGTCGAGACCTAAAATTTTTTCATGTTTCAATGGCCCCTCTTTGTTGACGTCTAGAGGAGTGGCCCGAAAGACGTCGACAAAGAATTACAAAGCACCACAGCAAACATGTCACCAATGTCATTTGTCAACACAAGATCAAATGTTGTTTTACCTTGCTCAAAAGTGTTACATGAATAAGGTTATGTTAAGGTACAAGAGGTATAGGCAATGGTAGGGAGATGAAATTTAAATGATGGAAATGAAATGCAAACAGTGGATCATGATGTAAGATGCAAATTTAGCACGGTTGATGGTGACCATGGCATGAAGTAGCTTGCCCCTAAAACATTGACCTTTCATCAAAGCACTCATGAGAGAGTCAAAGTTGATCCAAGGATGGGCCAATTGCGAAGCTACACTGTTGTTGATTTTTTTTGTGAGGCGAACCTTCTTTGGGTTTGGCTTACTACTGAATGTTAGCTGCAAGTTGACCATCAAGAAGATGGGCTTTGTTTTAATGCATCACATTGCATCTATAGGATAGATGTTTCCTCTTAGGGATGATTCATGTTATATCTGCTTAGGCCTTTACCATGCAACAGAGGCACCCCACAGGATGAATTGTGTTACATCAATCATGGGTTCTATAATTGATGTGAAGGGAATGCCAAGTGTGTCACAATGCATATGCATAAGAGGAGAGTGAAATCATGGGTATGGGGAGGACGAGAGGATATTGGGACGAAGAAATGGATGTGCATCAGCTGTAATAGGGATGAGGGGGATGTGCACTCTTAAGTGGCTCAACTAGTCCCATCATGCACATCAAAGCAATGTGGTGACTTGCTGCTACGATGAGATGCACCTTTGCACAACTGTCTCCAAGGCTTCGTCTTGCAAACACAGTTCAGTGAGGATAAGAAAACCACAAAATGTGAAATGCAAGTGCAAATGCCAAAGGTGAAGGTGCTGCAAGTGTTGGATGCAAAGATGTTATGAAAGTGTCAAATGCTGTGCCAGTTGCAAGTGCTCAGAAAGCCAGTGAAGGTGCCAAGATGATGATGCTGTAAGTGTTCCCAAGGCAATGGCAAGTGTTCAGATCAAATCAGCTACATGCCAGTTTAAAGTCATGGTAGACTGTGAACCTAGTTTAAGGTCCTGGCATACCGTGATGTGCTAGTTTATAGTCCTAGCAGACTATTGGATGTTAGTTTAATGTCATAGTGGACAGTGGATGTTGTGTTAGTTTAACGTCATGATCCAAGGATGAGTTGTGCCAGTTTATAGTCATAGCAAACTGTCTGTGCTAGTTTATAATCATAGCAGACTGGTGCTACCTTACTTGTATAAGGTGTAATGCTACATTCGTAGTTATGCTGTGTACCTACAAGATCTTGCAAAAATCAACTAGAAAGAAAACAACATCAAGCAACACCTGTCGTAAACAAGGATGAATGAAAGGAAAGAAATGCAAAAAGTGATAGTTTTAAACCATTTTGGATCATAGGCTAGTTTAAGGCCTTTTCAAGCCATGCATTTTTGTAGTTTTATGTTTTTATTTTTTGATGTTTGATGTTTTTCAAATGCAATGTGTAAACTAAGTTGATGAATGTGTAAACAAAGCAAAACGCGTGATCTAAGTGAGCAAACAAAATGTAAACCCATAGGCTAGTGCAATGTAAATAAAAGTCAAAAATGCATGGCAAGTGGAGGCAAAGGGTAGGCAAGCATCTAGTACATTTTTGGCCAAGGGAAAGTCTTGGTCATGTAGTTGCTTTCTAATCGAGCATGGATTAGGGAGTGCGCAAGGCTTAGGATCCTCTTGGAAGCTATTAGCTTCAACCACTTATTCGGGTGTGTTAGCCTTAGGTGTTGCATTGGTTGTTATAGGTGTACCACCAAGAAACTCTTCTTCTAAAACTTGCACCATGTCTATGTCGTGGATAGTCGAAGAGGAAGCGTTATCACCATGGATGATAACTTGACCACCTTCATATGGAAGGTGGATTTCCTAGTGGATGGGAGAGGGGATGGCCCTTAGTTGGGCTAGCCAAGGCTTGCCTAGAATCATGTTGAAACCTAGCATCTCCTCTATGACAGTGAAATCTGCACTAGTGGGAAATTACTCTCCTGCCACAAAGGCTAATTTGATTGTACCCCTAACTATGACACATGATCCATTGAAGGATTTTAGACACGTGATTTTGGTTGGCCTAATTTCATCTGCCAGGCCTAGCTTGTCGATGAAGGAGTACAATACTACGTTTGTTATTGCACCATCATCAACATGTACCCTACGAATGGTACATTGTCCAACATGAATGCTAATATATAGTGGAGCTGTAGTAACCTCCCCTTGTTTGAGGTTGACTTTGACTGCATTATTGTGGAACACTAAATTTGTTGAACTCAATTCTTGTGGTGCAGGGGGCAGCATTGTTGCATAGATGGATGTCTCATTTGCAGGAATGTCCTCCGTAATAAGAATGGAGGCCAAGATCTTGGCCAATGCTTGGCAGTGAGTAGATGAAGTCATGACTAGATCGTATAAGCTCAATGTTGTGTTCTTTTGCTTGAGTTCTTGTTTACCTGGGTTAATACAGCTACAAAGTCCTTTTCATTGGTTGTTGTGTTGGCTTTGACTTCCTTCGTGTGGCTTGAGAGACAGATCTCTCAGGAGGGGGACTTGGGCTTAGTTTGCTTAGCTTGCTTAGGGGTAGGGGCCCTAGCATTTAGTTGTTGTTTGCTAGTTGTCACCTTTGCTTCGGCCATGGGGGTTGCAAGGTGCTCATTTGTCCTCTTGTGTTGCCATTTGGTGGGTCTACCTAGGTTGCTAGTGGGGTCAACCCTTGAAGGAGGAGGGATCGAGATGTTGCCCACTATTGGGCTTCAGGTAGGTGAGGGGCCAACATGTTGTGGCACCCTTATGAAAAATGGTAATTTAGATGGAGTTGTTGTATGGTCAACTTGTTGTGGCACCTTGATAACAAAAGGTTGCTTAGCATTTGTTGTTGCATCATGCCAGTTTAACATCTTAGCGGACGGTTTTTGTGGAACTTTGACCACAAAGGGTGTTGTGGGTGCTCGAGGTGGCACTTTCATAATAAAGGGATGCCTCTTGCTTATGAAGGCAGAGGGGACCCTTGCCTTGCTAGGAGGCATATGGATCACAAAAGGTTGTTGCGTAGGTTTAGACTTACCACCTATGCTAATGGAATTTATGACATAGGAGCCATCATCTGTGTTGGATTGACTCACCGTGTTAATCACCAGTTGGCCATG
Source organism: Gnetum montanum (assembly GCA_015680685.1). Taxonomy (NCBI): domain Eukaryota; kingdom Viridiplantae; phylum Streptophyta; class Gnetopsida; order Gnetales; family Gnetaceae; genus Gnetum; species Gnetum montanum. The sequence continues at coordinate 179,697 of MNCI01017077.1, read as the reverse complement.
TTTTATTATTCTCTGCAGGTCATCCTGCAAAGCACGAAAGTTGTCTATACTATGACCAGCCAATTAATGGTAATGATAGTATTGGTCCAGCTTAAAGTGTTGTGGAACTGGGGGCTCATTTGGCACTACTAAAGCAGGGTTCCTTAGTAGTTTGCAGTACCTATCATGTTTTTGGCGGGTAATTACCGATACATGTTTGTGTTGGATTTGCCTAGCTTTCAAGATTTTCTCTAGTAGTTCAGAGGGTTGCACTGGCAGTGGTGTATGCTTTGAGCGGTCCTTGCGCTGAAAGTTGGGTCTTGGGGTAGCCCCTGTCAATGTAGATGAGTTGGTGCCAGAATCGGCGGTTTTGTTAGTTGGGGCTTTGGGCTGCTTAGTTGTTGGGCCCTGATTGGTTGCTTTTGTGCTTGTGGCTACTGTTATCACTATTGTGTTTTGTTTGGAAGCATGTTGGTTTCTGTAGGCCACATAGGGTAGATCATTGCTAGCTTGCGCTACTTCCTCTATGCTTTTTGCTTGGGCAAAGGCTTGGCTAAGAGAATTTGGGGCTAGATAATACAGTTTGGACTTAATAAAGTCATTTACTGCACCTTTAAAGATGGCCTGTAGATGTGCCTCCACTAGGGGTTCATGCATTTCACTCAATGCA
>MNCI01017077.1:144504-171910 GCA_015680685.1 Gnetum montanum | reverse complement strand
TTTGAAGCAATAACAAAGAGACTAACCCATTCACTATTTGCAATGGGGTAGATGAATCCTGCCTTAAGTAACTTTTCCAATTCCTGTTTCACTACTTCTTTGAGCTTAGAATTCAACCTTCTCTCAGGTTGGTGGCATGGCTTGATAGCTAGATCTATGTATATCTAGTGTTGACATATTTAGGTATCAATGCCTATTATCTCATCATAAGACAATGAAAATGCTATTGGTCATTTATTAACTACTTCCAATAATCTTTTCTTCTGGTCTTTATCAAGGTTGATGTTGATGATTACCAATTTTTTATTATTTAGAAAGGCACATTCTAGCACATCTGGTAGGGCTTTTAACTCTAACAGTTCTAGCTTAAACTTATCTAGGATCTCTAACTATCCCCATTTAATATCTTCTTCCTAGTGTGAATGTGCATAGGAGTGTTTCCTTCATAACTATTCTAACTTATCTCTTTCCTCCACATAGGCACTTATAATCTAATTAGTTGGTTCCATGTATATTTTAAATTCTATTATTCTATCAATAATCATCCACTGGGTGCCTTCTTCTTTAGTGGTTGTTGCATACAAACGTTGTTGCACACACATTTCTTCTACCCACTGATTACATGTTGTACTCTTTTCTGGTTTAACAACCCAAATTCTCTACACACAATTGCACTTGTTATCATTGTATGTGATACATGGAACTCAATGCCTTTGTATAATTCCAACTTTATCTTCCTTCGAAATCTCAAAGGACAAATCTCTAATTCCAAGCTTAACATCCATAGTGCTAAGCCATGCCCTTCTCATTATTATAGAAAATTCCCCCTTATTTTTTTCCATGTGTATTACTAAGAAATCAATAGGGTAGGACTAGCCACTGATGGTAGTGATGACATCATCTACCTATCCAAGTGGAATAGTGATTGACTAATCCATAAGCTCTAATCGAATATTTCTTTTCCTTAGTGGTGGAAGCTTCCAGGATTTATACATATCCCATGAAATTAAGTTCACTCTTGACCCAGAATCTAGTAGAGCCTTGCATGATTTGTAACCTACTATTTGGAGATATATCAAGGGATTTCCTAGATTTGTTCTCTTTTGGGAAAGCACTCCTACTTTAATCCAATGTGTAACAATCTAGGTAAGCATGACAATAGTTAGATTTGGATTAGTAGAATATGGAAGCTTGGTATTCCCTAGAGGAGTATGTGTAGATGGGGTTGATGTAGATGGAGTCCCCATTCTTTGAACCCTTTCTAGACTTGTTTAGAAGAATGGAAATTTCCTAGATTAAGGTTCATTCATTATTACCTCCTCCTATGTTTTTACTACCCTTGTTGGGTTCTTCTACTATGGTTATGATGACAATTCCCCTTGCATGACCGATGGTGGCACTAGTGGTAAAGAATTAGAAGGCTAGTTTTATGAACCAATTGTTAGTTGATGTGTGTAGAGATTCAAATCCATCCTTGGAGTGGTGGGCCTATAGTACTCTGGTGGATAATAATGAGAAGAGATGTGAACTAAAGCATTCCCCAACGAGATTGAACATTAGACGTAATATTCATAAGGATCTAGTTGCCTATATGCATATTGTTGCCTTGATGGTGGCATTTTCCATGCTTATGGCTATTACTACTACTACTAGTATTGCTCTTGTGATTGAGGATAGGCTCCTCTTGGGTAGTAGGTTGGCTAGAAGGGTTGTCTAAGGTTACCCTAAGGATAAGGTAATCATCTAGGCATTTTCTTTTTAACAAATCTTTGATTGAATGCATATGCCCTAGACTCATGCAAGTGGGCCATAACAGGGTAACATCCCTTAGGATGTTCATATTGGCACACATTGCATCCTTCCTCTTCTTCTATGCTAGAGTCCATACATTCCTCAACTGTAGCAACTTTTCCTTTCTATTTATAACTTTCTCGTCCATGATCACTTCTCTTCTTCTTATCCTTGCCTTTGTTGAGTGCTTTTTTAGTCCTTTCCTCTACTATCTTAAGAGCTATAGCAAACTTCTCATCCACCAAGTCCCACATCTTCTCTACCTTTGTTACTATATCATTAACCAATTGTTGGATTGGTAGATTTTTCTTTTGAATTACATCCTTAAAGGTTTCTTCTTTTTTCTTGTTGCATATTTGAACATCTCGTTTCCTTATTAATGGATCTCAATTATACTTTTCAATTTGTTTTCACTTCTTTAACTCTCCTTCCTATTTTGCCACTTGGTCTATTAACCTTTAGATCTGATGGGCAATCATCTCTAATAATCTTCCTTGGGCATAGATCCCAAGGATTTCTCTGGTTTTGTTTTTTAACCAATCACCAATGTGTTTGAGCTATTTCCTTTATGAAAATCCATGGCTTGGGCATCTATGCAGAAGAGAATAATATCTACTCATTGCCACATCAAGGGATTCATGTGTCCCTTGTATTCATCCATGGGTCTACTTTCTTAGGTTAGACACTCTTGAGTAAGTCTGATACCTATCTTGAAAAAGCTCAAGCATAGTACTCCATCTTCTAATTGATTCTAATTGTAATGACCTGTGCTAGCTCTCAACCTCATTGATGACTATTCTAGGAAACAACTTTAATTTTTTCTAGTCACTTTCAATGTTTTAAAGAGCACAAGCATCATGGAATGCTTGAAGATGGTGTTGTGGATCTACATTATATCCACCTTCAAATTTAGGAATATTATTCATGTATAGTCACTTTATGTAACTATCCCTTACATGCTTGGTTGGAATATATATGGCTTCTCTTATATTTGTCATACTATGAATAGTTAGTAGGGGTTCTTCATAGTTTTTGGGTTCATAAATTTTGTTGTAGTGGTGACCCCTTCAATGATCATAGTGCTCTCCAGCCTCATGTCTATTTCTATCTCTTCATCATTCATAATATTCTTCTTCATTCTCAAGATACCTTCTTCTATATTCATCTCTCTCATAATCTCTTCGTCCTTCTCTGTCATGGTCTCTTAATCTATGTTCTGTCTTGTCAAACTCCACACATGAAGATGAGGAAGAGGAAGTAATTGGAAAATCATGTCAGCTAGTTATCCTTCTATGACTTCATGATTCATTATCTCTTGGTTCTACAAAATCTCTAGGCCTTGATCTTTGTCTATATCTGAAGTCTCTTGTATTCCTTCCAAGGTCTTATACCAAAGTTGACTTTAACTTTGTGTTGGCAATATCTTTAATATGTATTACTAGTATCTAGGAGTGAGATCCATGAGTTTGATAGAACTTCTCAGCTTGGAATGAAGCATCTTTTATTTCTTCTAGGACAACTATTTGAGGTACATTCTTTCCCTTTTCACATTCATGCTGTGCTTCCATGATGGCATCCCTTCTTACCTAAGCCTCTATTAGCTGATATGGCCTTATCATGTCCTTTGTGACTTGATAGCTTTCTTGTTCATGACTTAGGTTTGCCTTCATGAGAGCTACTTAAATCATTAATGGTATTGAACATTCTAGTGGAAGAACTATGTTGCCCTGAAAGTCTATCCATCTTAGTTGTTCATCTTGGTGAAGAATGAATGTGAAATTAGGATAATATAGGTCAATATTAGCATATGTAATTCTTGTCTACACTGATGCACTCCAATCCACTTCATCATGTGTTTTGTCATGACTCCTTTAAACTTCTTTGGTAGGTGATGATTTTTCTCTAAGTGTGGAAGCCATGTTATAGTTTTGAAGCTTAAGTGTGTGTGCGTGTATATTATTATGCTTGATTAAAATGTGAAAAATGACTTTGTAATTTCTAATACAATGTACTCTATGAGATTAACTACTAAGCACACATTAACACATCTCTGGCAATAGCACTAATGATGAGTGATGGTGTATCCCAACACTCTACCAAGTCACAAGTGTTCACGCATGACTAGATCATAATTTGTAGATGGAAAATGTAGATATGCTAGGAGTTGATATTAAGTTCATAATCGTTGTCTTCTCATTTTGAGTTAGTAAAATTTGAATATATAGTTTAACTCACAGTGAGGCATATGATATATGATGTTGTAAGGCTCAAATTATTCCTAGTGATAAACATGATTTAAAATGGAATTAAATTTTAAGTCTAAGTAATACTGGAATGGAAATCTAGTCTATCCTGAAGCAATGAGTATTTGTTCCTAGTTTTCCAGTCATGTCTTGGGCTTATGAAATTATTACTAGAATTACCAAGTGAAATTACTACTAAGCGAATCAAGCAAAACCACTACTAGGTTACCAAAAAATTACATTTAAATGCTTGAAACTAGTCATATTCATTTGGATTAATTAATGAGCATGAAAAGTAAATTACTTTGGAATATAAAGAATTAAGCTAAGAAAGTAGGAAAATTATGCTAAGTGAACAAAAGAACTAAGGGAATGTTATAATGATGCAAAACAGTCTTAATCTTTATTGCTAATCATGAATTGTGTCCAAGTACAATTCACTCAAATAAAGAATCCATTTAGCTACTTAACATCACACTGCAGGCATTCACTCCATCGCTAAGACTATAAAATAGAATTACAAGAGTTTAGATAAGGGTTGGCAAAAATTGTTCTCTTGTGCACCCAAGTGTAGGTATTTATAGGGTTGCACAACTCCTGAGACATCATATCAACGATGACATAGCATGAGCTACGATATCATTAATACAATATCATAGATAAGATATCATACTTGGTGGAAAAAATGGTTTTATCAACGATACCTAAATTAGCCAAATTACATAAGTAGTTGGAGATCTTGGTGATGAAGGGTTACATTCGGCCCTCTAAATCATAATATGGTGCCCCAATGTTATTTGTCAAGAAGGAGGATGACTCATTGAGGCTATGCAATGACTTCAAGTTACTCAATAAATACATTATTGAGAATAGATATCCAGTACCATCGGTTTCAAACCTGTTTGGCTAGCTGGCAGGGGCCTAAGTTTTCTCTTAACTTGACCTCCACCAAGGCTACTACCAAGTATGGATCATAGTGAGGAATGAAGAGAAAACAACATGTGTCACTCGTTATGGGTCGTATGAGGAGATAGTCATGCCCTTTAGTTTGTGTAATTCTCCTACTACATTTTGCACTCTCATGAATGAATTGTTTCATCCATTTTTGGATAAATTTGTAATGGTAAATCTTGATGATATTTTGGTCTACTCCTGTTTACTAAATGCATATCTTCAACATTTGGACATGGTGTTCCTGAAGTTACGAGAGCCCAAGCTGGAGTAATGTGAGTTTGCAAAGCCAAAGTTGAAGTTCCTTGGTCATATCACTGGAGAAGGCAAGATGAAACTAGATTCAAAGAAAGTGAATATTATTATCATTTCATCCATTCTAAAAGATATCCATCATTTGCACCAATTTCTACACTTAGTCAATTACTATTAAAAGTTTATTTGAGGATTCTTTGATATGATTGTAGCATTAAAAAATTTGTAAAAGAAGAATGCTTTTTGGAATTGGAGTCCCTAATGTCAAAAAGCATTCGATAAGATCAAAATAATCCTTATAATGTAGCCCGTGTTGGTACTTCTTAACTTCTTGAGGCCATTTGAAGTTCACAAGGATGCCTTGGATGAGGTGGTTGGTGGGATGCTATTACAAGATAATTATCTTGTGCATTCGAATCGAAGAAGTTAAATCAGATGAAATAGTTGTGGCCTATGTACAAAAAGAATACATTTGCAATAATGCATTACCTATGTACATGATGCCACTATCTCCTTAGTTGTCCTATGATAGTTAAAAGCAATAACACTACCATTAGCAATCTTTTGAATTAGTTGAAGTTAAAGCCAAAACAAGCTTAATGGTTGGGCATATTATAATAGTTTGACCTCTAGCTTATTTATCAGTTGGGCAGAGAGAATGTGGTCATAGATGTATTGAGTAGATGGCCATAGGTGAATTCATTGGAAGTAGTAGAACAGCCCAATAGCTCATGGATGATGATTAACGATGAACTCTAGTAAAAGATCCAAGATGGATTGCAACATTATCATCATGCCCAAGAGTTTTTGAATCCTTCTTAGAGAGGAGGTGATGCTAATTTTAGTGAAATTGATGGCTTATTCTTATTAAAGCAAACTTAGGTGTATGTTCCAGATTGGGACGCTTTGTGCTCCCATATCATCGATGAGTCTCATAGCACTCTTTGGGCTGGACATCCAAGTCACAAATGCATGGTAGCATTGGTGGAACCATGGTTCTATTGGTTGAATTTGGGAATTGACATGATAAACTTTGTGCATAGTCGTTTGATGTGTCAATAGGACAAAAGCTTGAATGAGAAACCAAGGGATTTGCTTCATCCCTTGGAGAGTCCAAAATTACCATGGATGGCTATCTCCATGGCTTTCATTGTAGAACTTCCCATAGTATAGGGGTATTACAGCATTCTTGTAGTTATGGATAAGTTCTCCAAATATGCCAACTTTATTTCATGTACTAATCTTTGCATGACTAAGAATGTAATGTCCCTATTTTTTTGATAATGTTATGCATTACTTTGGATTATCTTCCAATATCATCTTTGATCATGATTCTTAATTCATGGAAGAATTTTGGCATAAATTATTTTTGATGTTGGAGACAAAACTCCAAATTTCCTTAGGATACCATCCACAAATAGATAGTTAGATGAAATGGGTCAATAGAGTCCTTGAGGAGTATTTGAGATGTTTCAATCAATTCGATTAGATGAACTAGATGTTCTTACTACTAATGCCTTAATTTAGTTATGACATTTATAAGTCTTCAACCAGTAGATTTTCTCTATTGGAGTTAGTGTTAGGGAGGTAACCATCAATTTCTCAATTAGTGAAAACCTCTCATTAAGGTTTAAATGCTTGAATGGATGAGTTCATCAAGTTCTAGGTGCATCACATCCAAGTTTCTCAATTGTAGTTGGAAAAATTCACAAAACACATGAAAAATCACATGGATAACAAGCGAAGGTTGTTGGTTTTTATGGTTGAAGAGTGAGCATTGTTGAAAATGAATTACGTTGAGTAGATGAGGCCAAAGAAGGGTGATAGTCAGAAGTTTCTCAAATGTTATGATGAACCATTTAAGATCCTTACATTGGTTAATCTAGTTGCCTAGAAATTGTAAGTATTGGCTTATATGATGAAGTATCATCCAGTCTTTCATGTCTCTATGCTTAAAAAGTTCAATCTCAGGGAGACTAAATCCTCCACACTTATGTCCAAGGGCCCTCCAAACATTGAAGCTTTGAAATGACAATGAATTTACTTCATCATCAACATGCGCACCAATAGATATGCTCCAAATCAAAAAGTTCAATTCCTTATATCTTAGCAAGGTACATCCTCAAAGGAGGATACTTGGGAAGAATGGCAAAATCTCAAGAATAAGCAAATGTTAATTGTAAATTTATATGTCAAAAATCACATTAATTTACCTTTATGGATGTACATGGATGACTAACTAGAGGTAGCCACTAGTTGATGGGAGTTACAGTGTAGCTTGAAAGCAAAAAAAAGTGACAAGATCGAAGGTGCCAAGGTGGACCTGATACAGTCCACTTCTGAGAGGTCAGAAATTAGTGTGTATTCCCTTTTAGCTATGGAGTTAGGTGATGCCATAGTGAGGCTAAACCAAAAGATCCTTGCACATGCTAGTGAAAGGCTATTACTAGCCATGGGCAATGGTTCCACCAAGGTACAAATAGTCTCCCCTTGATTGCAGTAGGATCAACTCTACTCTCTTGTTTCATAACTAGAAGTAAAGGATTAGCTCACATGTCAAGCAAGTAGATTTTTCTCTAGGTAGAAATTTTGGTATAGTTTGCATGAAAAAGGGCAACCTCTTCTTTCTAAAACTAGGTTTCATGAACATCTCTAAGTTTTTGTTAGATGATGGGATGAGTTCAATACTTATGCTTGATGGTTAGAGAATCCTAGTTGTTGGACCTTCTTGCCTATAATTGTTGGATGGACTTTTAGATGTTCGAAGACTCTCAATATCCATTACGAGTCTCCATGTTTAGAATAGTGCATGCTCCAAGGATGTCACTTCTTTTAAGTGGGGAAAAGTATAGGAAAGATGCCTTGTTGATGGATCAAAGGCTATTTTCCTCTGGAATGGGGACTAGAGAAATATGGACATAATTTGTGGTTCCATGCTACTTTGACCATCATTTAGAACTATATGGACCTTGATTTCTTATGAACCTCATTACAAGGATATGTAGGCTTACAAAGAAGCTTTGGCTTTAATGCTCAAGCCACTACCCTCTCTTTGGAGTTGGGCTTAGAACTAAAGGCATTAGTATAGAAATGTATCATAGTCCTTCTAGGAAGTTTGTGTGTGTGTGTGTGTCTATGCCTGGTTGGTATGGTTGCATAATTAATTCTTATGGCCTTACTAACTTATCTAACCTATGGCTAATGAGTTGTGTACTATGCTATGACACAAAGTGCTAAGCATTAAGGCGTAGTCCACCTTGAGTTTGCTCTCTCATATTATTGTTGTTGAGACTCTTGCGTAGTATCAAACGGTGTTTTCCAAGGGTAAAATCATTATAACTTCCTATTAAAGGCTTCCTATTAATAAAAAAGAAAGTTACATAAAGAAATAATTAGGAATTCAGTTGAAGCATATCTCTATGAAAAATCACATTACATTGAAACTTCTAGATGACATAAAGAACAAGAGGATGCAAGCAATGCCAACTAAGAAATAAAAGGCCTTGAAGTTTAGGAGTATCACCAAATAAAACTTCATCTAATCCTACCTAAAAGCCATGTAAATACTATGCATCAAGAAATATGAGAACATTAAAATGTATTTTAGAACAAGTTATAGAACGTGAGGCTATTTAGAAAATATAAGAAAATATGCAAAGGAGACAAGTTTGTATTATTTATATATTTTTATAAATAAATAAATAAATAATAAAATAAATATTATACTAAAAACATATAGAATTTGCAATTTTCCCTTACATATATTTATAAGACTTATTCAATAATGATGTAGAAAACTACAACATATTTTCATTCCTAGATTTAAGTGACTAGTACTTTATATTATAGCATAAAATTTCAAGAAAAAATACATAAAGACATTCTTCAATGCCTTTATATTTGTAGTTTAATTCTCATAGCAATGATAACATTTAAGAAACTATAATTGTTTCCATAACATCAAAAACATTTTTTTATTTAACTTGATGTTACATTAAAAATCATTTGAATCACTTACATCATCATCATCCAAATACTATCATCACTATCAATTTCCAATGCTTTTGGAACATTCACTAGGCCAATTAAAACATATGCTTGATAATTTTTTCAAATAGATTCATTATCTTCTTCAAGATTAACATCCCATCTCAAAGAAGATGTTCGTTTATATTCTAGGATTTTTCTTTTAACTAACTTGATCATACTATGAATAGCAACTAATTTCTTTGCTCTCACTAGACCTAGAGTATTTCTCTTTGCTCTATATATAAATGAATATGTTGATCAATTTCGTTCAAGAGTCAAGGATGAAGCACCCTATTAAATTTGTTGTGTAAATAAATATTTTCAAAAAACCATTTTTGGTTTATAAAAATAAAACAATCATATAATTTTGAATTTAAAGAAAAGTTAAATAGCATCCCTAAGAATGTAATCTTAGTGCTAAGCATTGAAGCTTTAGGGTATCTCCATCATGAAGTGTCCACCATCCAATAGGATCTCCTTATGTAATACCATTAATGTCAAGCAAGATTTCTTTAGATATAAGTGTCTTTGTAGATCCTTCAGTAAATTACAGCTACTCTTTACACAAATAAACACATGGTCTTTTTGGTTGTTCTAAAAATCTTTTTCTTACTTCCAAATCATCACATGGTCTTTTTGGTTGTTTACTCTTATGTATTTCACAATACCATTTAATATTTACATAATATGTAGTCATGTGCAATATAGACTTTAATGCATTCCATATCTTTAATATTATAGGCCTTAGATGAGATGAATAAAAATCATTGTTGCTATCCGTTTCCAATACTTTTTTTTTTAATCTCATCTAGCATGCTATCATATGTTATGTAAACATCTTCTAATGATTGAGTTTTAGAATTAGCATACCAAATAAAATCAACTATGGGATGCAAAATATGCACTATTCTCCAGCAATGTGAAATGAAAATATGAAAACAAGCAAAGATTCAAAATTAAAATCTTAAATGATAAAATACAACCAATATGCCTTCTTTGTATCCATCATGAATCTAATAAAATTTTCTCTCTTGTCATTTTTCCAACTTGAGTATTGGCTTCTTCCCATATTTTCTATTTACTTGTTTTAACCATTGTGACTCTTGTACCTCTTGTGTCCTTTCTAAAATAATAAAATAAGATGCATATCTATAGAAAATATGAAAAAAATATAAAAATTTTATTATATATTAATAACCATTCATACCAAATTACTCAGAATACAACAAAGATAATACTTTGTCTTTGCTAGTTTCAAAAACATTTTGTTTTTCCAATGTTCTTTAAAAGGGCATTCGAGTAACGATGATTACATATGGACATTTGTGTGTCTTGTGCAGTGTCAATCAACTCTTTTACCCATTGTATTTTTTATACATCTTGAAGAGTGTTACTTAGAGAATGAACACAACAAGGAGTTGAGATGAGAAAACATGTGTATGTGCAATCTCCACTAACTTTCCAACACAGTTACAAACAAGGACAAAATATATTATTATTTGAACCACATTAAGAGGCCAACATCAATAATAGCTTTCTTTAATTGTTTAGCTTAAATTTTTCATCTTTAATATGACCTAAGCAATCAATAGCTCTAAGAAAATAAGGAACCAACATGACAAGTAATAATAATATTTAATAAATACCTTTGTCTTATATATGTCCAACCATCCATTACAATTAAACAACCATTTTCTTGCTAGAGTTGCTTCCAATCTTTTAACTTTTTCATAGCAACTCCATAAGCTCCTTCAAATGAAGTAGTTTTAATATTTTTTTGTGATGGAAGATAATATAATGGACATATCAATACATAAATATTAAAATAAAAAATAATTAAATCAAAAAATAAATTTTAAATTACTTGTTGCTATTGCACTATGAAAAGCTTGTAGGAGTTCTTGCTAACTTGAATAATAAGACATTAGCATAAAACACACTAAAAATATCCTTCATAACCTTTTGTTTTTTCTCAATGTGAAAGTTGAGTTTTTTTTGTATTTCTTTGCTTTTTTTCCTTTCTCAACTTTTTAATCAACATGAACATCCTTTGTAGTTTCTTTTTGAATATTAATACATGCATTTGCTCTTATACATCTCGCTTCAAAAGATTTAAATAACTCTAGTTTAATATTATTTGATGAAAAAAGACACGCAACCACTCATATTCTAGATTTGTTTTCCAATCTTTTAAAAAACTGATTATAGGTTCTTATCCTTGTTTTAGAAAATTGATGACCATATATATTGCATTTCCATCTACAACATCCAATATTTTTTGAACCTATTTTAGTCACAAATTGTTTGAGTGATGACTTTGCAATGAATTTCCTTTTGGCAGAAGGCTTCAAACTATCAACTTCACAATCACTAGGTTGAGAAACTTCATTTTCTTGATGTTGTTCAATTTCTATATTATGATGACAATTATCCATCTAAGAGAAAAGAAAAGCATAACTTAACTAAAGAGATAACTAGTAAAAAGTTCACAAATGCAAGCTTTGATTTTGCAAATTTTAATTTTAATGCAAAATCTAATAATTCGGACAACAAAATTGTACAATTTTTAAAGTAAAAAAATGAAAATAAAAAAATTACACTATACATAGAATATTTGAAACAATACAAAATAATTATATTCTACATTTTTAGTCACATTTTTACAAAAATAATCTAAAACACACTTTGCCTTGAAAAACTTTCCATTTCAATGTGAAGTGCATAATGTCTTTCAACAAATATTTAAGTTTCATGCTAACCAAATGCTCAAGATTTATAGCAAATAACATGCAAGAATAAATTCTCTCTTTCACATAAATAATAATCTATAAGGACCTTTAATAAATTTTTAATAAAAAATAATATTAAGAACAAAAATAACTAAAACTTATTTTACTTAAACAAATAGAATATAAATTTTTATTATAATTTACATTTCAAGGTGGAGTGCATAATGTCCTAGAGAAAGTATTCAAGTTTTCAAGCTTTGTAGCAAGTAACATGCAAAAGTACTTTGACTTTATCATGTACAATGTCTGAGTCTCAATAAACTATTTTATTTTCTATAGTACTTGCTCAAGAAAAAAGCCTTACGAAAAAAAATATTGAAAATAGAAAGTTTAAAAATTTAAAAATCATGAATAGAAAAAATTATATTAAAATACATTATAATTTCTAAAGTGCTTAATAAACAAATTTTACATGGAAAAAACTTCTCAATTGGTGAAACCCTACTACTACGTTTTAAATAAAAATACTTATGGCAACAATTTGAATTGCAAAACCCTACAACATGAATAAAAACTTTGCAATGCGACTTATGCAATGAACCTACAACAACAGCTTGTCTAGCAGAACATGTAGTAATAGTGTAAGCAACAATACTTATAGCAATAGCAAAACTTTCTATCTACAATTTAAACAACACAATATCTTGATTTGTAAGAAATTGAAAAGGGAAACCCTACATAGATTTGCAGTAAATGAAAACTTTAGTGCAAGAAATTGCATAGCAAGAAAATCATGTTGAAGTAGTGGAATTTTTATTTTTATTTTTATTTTATTTTTTTGCCATAACAACAAATGAAAACTATAGTATAAGGTGCTATAAAATGGTGTACCAGAAAATTGTGGGAAAGAAATGAAAAAAAAATTGCCATAAATTTTAATTGATAAATGCACTCATTTTCATAATGTAATCTTTAAGAATTCGAAAGTGTTCTTGTTTTATGCACATTGAGAATGTACCTCTCATCTCAAAAGTGCATATCTCCAATGCATAGTGTAAATAACGACTACACAAAGTCCAAGAGCTTCAAGTAAGGGGACAAGTATAAAAATAATGGATGACCATATCTTTCATGCTATAGATCAAACATCTTGGGTCATGAACACTCAAATGAGAGCATTGAATACTAATAGGCAAACCTTGATGAATCAAGTACCACAAAAAATGTCTAATATTTAATATTCTGAATTCGTAGCTTCCATAACTACACATTGTGATTAACCTTCCAAAGATAATTGAATCTTGACTAAATATTACTATTAGAACTAATAAAAGTATACAAAATCTTGAACTGATATGGAAAAACGTGATGGTGATTAATCTAAGAAAAATTAAGAAACTCATTATGAGGATCTTGAATAACTACACTTCTATCCAAACTATCCAATAGATCAACAAATGTAGACTTTTTAGAAACATTAATTCCATAGAGACTTTAACACTCAAACCAGGTTATCCAGTAATTATAAATGTGAAAAGATAAAAGGAAGGAAATGCCAAGCTTATACCATGTACTAAAAAGGCGTGGATTGTTAATAGTCCATGGTTCATTATTAATAGGAAACCATCAAGGAGAAAATCTAAGCATAGAGGTAGAAATAGTAATATTATTGAAGTTTCAAAAATGAATAATAAAACTCCAAGCCTTCCAAATATGCTTTATGACAATAGAACTTGATATAGTAATGCCTTTTGGAAAAAGGATCCAATTAAAAAAATGAATATCTCTCTTGTAACCAATACCCATAGGCTTACCCATCTGAATATGCTTTTGAAAAAGAAGCTTCTGAGGCTCTTTACTAGATAAGCATTTAATAGTCCACATAAAATAATACCTTGCTTATAAAAATTCATCAATCCTGATCCACCATCCTCTCTCTTAGAAGTGTAAATGTCCCATGTAACATGACAAAATCCTTTCTTAGAATGGCTACTACTCCATGGAAAGTTTCTCACAAGAAAATTAAGGTGTTGATCAATATTGCAAAATTTTTAGGCTCTTAAATTAATTAGTCCAAATCTACTATCTTTGGCACTAAGGGGGATTAATAATGGGCTTTTTCTAAATCTTGACATTTCTTAGAATAGTCAAATGTTTTCAAATTTTTATGCATTCCATTTTCCTTTAGTGGATCTTCAAAAGCATTATGGTATGTTAAAGTGAAGAAAATTGAATAAAAACTTATTAAGTGGAAGAAGAAAAAGTTTTTAGTGGCATTGTAAACATATTATTCAAGCTACTCATGTGTATTATTCTTCATGTTGGACTTCTAATTATAGTTAATTTTGGACTTTTTTTTCATGCTTAAGTCAACCATTTTCTTAGATTAGACTTAAAATCCTGATAAATAAAAAATTCAAGAGTAGCATTATTGCATTTAACATGTAATTTAATTGGGACCTATCACATATTTTCATGATTTGTTGAAAAATTATTCAAATTAACGATCAGTATTTTTCATGATCAAGTATATTTAGAAAAAAGAAAAGTCAAAATTACATTAAATTCCAAAACCCATAGCTTCTTAGTCACAATCATCTTTTCCTGAACCGTCCATTGGTTTTTTTCTTTTTTCTTTTTTTTCTTTTTTTTTTGTAATAGGTTTGTGGATTCAAATCTAATGACTCCAAATCAATTTAGTTGGGGGGGGGGGGGGGGGGTGTCGGACCCCAAAAAATAAATTTAATTAATAGAGAAAAAAGAAAATAGTACAAAGGGGATAAAAGAGAGGGTCAAAAAAGATGAAGAGGTCTCAAAGAAGGAGACACTAACAGCCAAAGGGGAAAAGCTCACCTCAAAAGAGGAGAAACTACAAGAAATTAGGAAAAACGAGAGAGAAAAAGTTCAAGAGCTCAACTGCAGCATTAGCTGTTGAACAATGTCTCCTTGAATAGACAAGGAGAGAATATTAGTAGGAGAATCACGTTGAAAAACCACATTACAACGAAATTTCCAGATAGCATGGAGAATAAGGGGACGAAGGCGACACCAGATATAAATCAAAGAGCCTTGAAGATGCGGAGTGTCACCAAAAAGAACCTCATCCAAGCTTGGTCGAAAACCCTGTAAAAACCTGCCACACCAAATCCAAGAGCTATGAGCAAGGGGACAAGAAAAAAAACAGTGAGTAAATGCATCTTCCCTGTGACAAATAGGACATCGCGGGTCAGGAACCCCCAGATGAGAGCGCCGAACACCCACAGGAAGACCTTGGTGAATCAGATACCACAGAAAATGTTGAATCTTTGAAGAAGTAGGAGTAGTCCAAATAGTCTGAATACGTTGCTTCCAAACCTGCACATTAAGATTAACTTGCCAAAGATGGTTGAATCTAGGCCAAATATTAGTAGTGGAATTAATAAGAGAGTAAACAATCTTAGAATGATAGGGAAAAACTTGATGACCAGAAATCCAAGAAAGATCTAAAAAACCACCAAGGGAGTCTTGAATAACAACACTTTTGTTCAAGCTATCCAAAATCGTACAAAAGGTAGACTTTTGAGCAGCATTAATACCGTAAATAAGGTGACATTCAGTCCAAGTAATCCAACGATTATGAATGCGAAGAGAGGAGAGGGAGGAGATGCCAAGCTTATCCCAAGTGCTACATAGACGAGGACGCTTAATGGCCCAAGGTTCATTGTGAATGGGAATCCACCAAGGAGAAAGCTTATCAAGTGTAGAGGAAGAAATAGTGATAGTGTTAAAGTTCCAAAACTGACTGATATAACACCATGCCTTCCAAATGTGTTTGATGACAACAGAACCAGAAATGGTAATACCAGTGGGAAAAAGAATCCAGTTAAGGAAATGAGTATTATTCCAATAATTACTACCTTTGGGCTTCCCAAGCTGTATGCGTTTAAGGAAAAGAAGCTTCCAAGGTTCAGAGCCAGATAAGCATTTGGCCATCCATTTGGCACATAACACAATGCCCTGTTTGTAGCAATTAATGAGGCCCAAACCGCCATCCTCTTTATGAGAAGTACAGACGTTCCAAGCAACCCGACAAAATCCTTTCTTAGTATGGTTGCTGTTCCAAAGAAAGTGTTTGACTAGTTGATCAATGCGACGATAAGCAGAGATGCTAGGAGCCCAACAAGAAGAGTAATACACATGGGTAGCTTGGAGAATATGCTTGCAGACAATAAATTTACCAGCCATAGATAGCTTCTTTTCCTTCCACTTAATAAGCTTTTGTTCAAGTTTCTTCACAGTGACATCCCATAATGTTTTGGATGATCCGCCAAAAGAAAAGGGAATGCCAAGAAGCTTAAAAACTTGATCCTTTCCTAAAAATTGCCAAGACTTAGACAACGCCCAGGCTTGAACCTCTTTGTTGCAAAAGATAGAAGATTTGAACCAATTAATCTGAGAGCCAGAGAGTCTACAATATTGATCAATGCGATAAAAAAGACGATCAGCAATAAGAGCATCATTTTTTATCATAAAGAATGAGTCATCAGCAAAATGCATATTCAATAAGGAAGGAACATTATGATCAATGAAAATACCTTGAAGCAAATTTTGTTCCTTATCCTTATGAATAGCATGACACAAAAAGTCCGCAGCAAGAATGAAGAGGTAAGGAGCAAGAGGACAACCTTGCCTAACAGAGCGCTCAAGCTTGAAGCAATTAGTTAAGCCAGCGTTAGTAGCCACAAGGGCATTGGCGTCGGCAAAAAGAGTCTCCACCATTTTAATAAAATTAATGTGAAAACCATATTTATGAAGGCAAGCAATAACAAATTTCCACTCAATTTTGTCATACGCTTTAGCATAATCAAGCTTAAGAAAAGCAATGTTTTGATTGGAGTCCTCGGCCCATTGCATACCTTCCCAAGCCGCAACAACATTATCAAGAATATACCTACCCTTAACAAAGCCTGTTTGCATTGGGGTAATGATCTGAGGGATAATTAGCTTCAGTCTATTAGCAAGACATTTAGCCAAAATCTTGTAAACAGAGTTAAGGAGAGTGATAGGACGCCAGTTACCAATCAATGAAGGATCACCTGTTTTAGGAATAAGACGGATGACACCTCTATTTAACTCAGGTTTGAGAGACTATTGATTTATGGCTTCTGCAAAGACATAAGAGAGGTCGGAACCCACAATATCCCAATGATTCTTAAAAAACTCAATGGGGATGCCGTCAAAACCAGGGGATTTATCATTGGTCAAGCTAAACACAGCAGCCTTGATTTCAGAAAGAGAGATATCTTGAGCAAGAAGATGATTGTGACTGCTATGGACAATACTAGGTAGGTGATCTGAGTTAGTAGCAAACTCGTCCTGATCAAACCCATTGGAGAAAAAGAGGCATTGAAAATGTTGTTCAAGAAAATCATTTATGACATGAGGATCGGAGGTAAGTTGGCCATTCACTTCCAAACGTTCTATAGTAGGGAAAGTACCTCTACCCTTTAAAAATTTGAAGAACTCTTTACAGGGTTCTCCCTCAATTTTTAACCAGTTGAGACGACTCTTGATGAGAGCACTTCTAGCAGAGTACATATCCCATTTTTGTTTAACTGAGCGAACATAAGTTAGCCGTTGTTGAAGAGCAACATTAAAAGGGTCATGTTGAAGTGCAGAGTTAAGTTGTTGCAATTCAGAACTAACATTCGCCTCAATAGACCTACATTTCTTAGCATATTGCTTGCCCAACCAGCGAGCAAAGTTGCGAATACGAGAAGTGGCACGCAACCACCAGTCAATCCAACCTAAATTGCCTGATGGCCTTCTCTCTGCATTCCAAAGAGATGTCAAAAGACCTTTACCAGAAGGAGTAAGAAATAAAGAGGCATTCATGCGAAAAAGTTGGCGATGTTGAGCTAAAGATTTAGAACCAAAGGTCAAAGTGAGAGAAATTGGAAAGTGGTCTGAGAGGGTAGCATCAAGGTGGACCTTAACATGACCATCACAAAACCATGAGGAATAACTAGAGAAATAAAATCGATCAAGTCGCTCACAAATGCGATCAGCACCAATCCTAAGGTTGGACCAAGTAAACCAACCTTCACGATTCACGTTAGAGCTGGCAGCATCAGAGAGACAAAAGTGCTCCTTAACATCACTCCAACTAGAAAGCTCGAGGCTGGTAAGTTGAGAAGAGGCTCCACCAACTTTATCATAAGGATGTTCGATCATATTAAAATCACCTCCAAAGAGCCAAGGAATGTTAGGCAGACTGTGAAGGAGAGACTGCCAAACACTGGCCCTAGTGGTAGGAGTAGTGGGAGCATAAATATTACAAATGCCGAAAGGACCAGAAGCGCCTTGAAGAGTAGCCCAAACAAAAGAGGTGTGACTACCATGAGAGAGAATTTTGTTAGACCAGGATTTATTGATAATAAGGGCTGCACCACCTTGACCAGTAATATGATTTGTGGAAAAGACAATAGAGTCAGGTAGGATGCTATTGCCTGCAATAATTGCATCCAGAGTAGAAATTTTAACCTCTTGTAGGAGAAGGAAGTCAGGAAGCAAAGGTCGAGAGCGAATAAAAGCACCGACCACCCGTGTTCGGAGGTGATTGGAGAGCCCCCGAACATTCCAAGAATAGACTAACATCCAGAGAAGGGGGAGGAGGCCCCCGCCCTAGTTGCAGAGTTAACAATGTCTAAAGAAATCATTTCCTGGTTGTGATCAATGGCAGTAAAGGGATTGTGGGTGAGTAAGAGAGTTTGAGTGGATTGGTTGGACTGAAGTGCAACGTCGTTGGTAAAAGGCATACCCCGACATTTCCTACTGGGGGGAACTGTTTGAAATCTGTCATCATCAATAGGAAGGTTGTTAGAAGCCGTAAAAACGTATGGGTGTTTTCCCTTAGCTAATGAAGAAGCATGAGGAGGTGGCTTTTTGGTAACTTTACTTTTAGACCTAGATGTGGGAGGAGCCTTGTTGCTAGTAGAGGAAACCTTAGGATTAGTAGGGGAGGATTGTTGTGATCGTGCTTGCGTTGCCTTCTTTCGTAACATAAAGGGACATGAGACAAACATATGACCCTCTTGGTGGCAGTAGTGACAAGAGTTGGGAAGGTTGTAACAGACTACCTTTTGCATATAGTTAATACCACCTGCACGCAAAATAAGTTCTCGTTTAAGAGAGTCTAAGTCCACTTCAATCATATATCGAGTCCTGCGAAGGCCACTAGGTGTACCTAAGGATTCAGTGTGTTTGATTAATCCAAGGCGAGACACAATATCCCTTTCAACTCTTTCGAAAATCAAGGGGAGATTCGGTAACTCTACAAAACAAGGGACTTTCCGAAATTCAGGAGAAGTTGGGTTGAGAGAAGGAGTCCACTTGCGAATAATCAATAAAGCATGACGATGGTGAAAGACACTAATGCTAAGAGCTTCAGAGACCATCTCTGAGTTAATAAACTCAACAAGTAGAAAAGAATTAGATAAATATCGAACATGTGAAGCTATCAAACCACGATCTTTCCAAACAGAGTTGACATGATGCAAAAAGCTAGAAGAGCGAGGCAGGTAGCCTAAAATTTGCACAAAGACATACCTGCTAGAAATGTCGTAGGTGATAGATTCAAACAAATCATCAGGAAGCTCGTAGAATGGCTCGGAAGAAGTGGAGCCACCATCTAGCGCCATGGCAACTGATTCGATCTGCCCGAGATCTGCTAGGGAGCCCTGATCCGATCCGATTCGTTTGCAGATCCGAGTGATTATCCACAATTTCTATGGTGCTGCTCGCTGAAAATCACTGTTGCTGTTTTGGCCGAAGTTGAAGCTGCCGAACTGAGGGCCGCCGATGTTGCAGGCGGGCGCGCGTTGCCCTGCGCGCCAGAAAACGCGTGTTGCTGGTTTGCAGGGGCGCGGGCGCAATTCTGCACGCAGCCAGCAGCAGCGGTAGATGTCCCAAAACCGACACGAGAACCAGATCCGGGGCCAGATCCAGGTCAGAAACCTTGGAAGTCGTTCAACCGACACATATTCTGGCAGATTCTCCAACGCAGGTAACGTAACCGATGTAGATTCTTTGTCTAAGAATGTAACCGACGCACAGGCAATTTCTGGCAGATTCTGCGTCCGTCACGGATAGTCTAACTTGGCCAAGATTCTGATTGTCCAAATCAATTTAGTCAATTTATCAATACTAAGTTTACATATGCAAACCTTATGACCATTCTTCTACATCAAATATTTTTAGAATGAATATGTAGAACTAGAAATTGACTTTGCAAGCAAGCTTAAAAGAGGTTCTAAGAGATAATGTTAGCACCAAAGGACTTATAAAAGAAAGTTACATAGATCAACTAAAATTATAAAGAAGAAAATTTTAAAACCTAAAACAATTCTACAAGCCAATGCTAAAAGTTGAAAAACTTTACCATGATAATATAGGCAGAATCAAGATGGTTTCTTTTTCCATATAATCAAAATATTCTTATAAATTAAGCTCTAGATATGTGAAAATAGGTGCCAGGTCTATGGTAATAGGATGAAGTGCTAAAATCAAAGCTTTTAAAAAAATAGCAAAGTAGCTCAATGAAATGAAGGCTCACAACATGTATTAGAAACAAATTAGAAAAATGTATCTAAAAGTAAACAAATTAAATGTATCTAAAAGCTGGTATTAGAGAAGTATTTCTGGAGTTCCCTCAAAATTACTTAAAAGTTAGTCAAAATGTCTCACAACGAAAAGAAGAAGCATCTCAAAAGTTCCAAGATGTTGATACTTTTGCCTTCTCAAATTATATGCAATAATTCAATCTAAACATCTATAAGCTTTGGCAAAGGATTAATGTCATGCAATTGGAACTAGAAGTAGAAGACGCAGACTTGTCTAGCTTTGATGAAGACCATGACTTAGTGGAGAAATCAAGTCTTCATTCTACAGAATTAATGGAGGACTAGCTAGAGATATATAAGAAGATAAGGCTTCACAAACTCAATTTTAAGCCCAAGGCAAATATCATCAAAGATGTCCTGAATTGCTTAATAGCTGAAATAGTATATGAAAAGGATAAGCTTTGATTCAAAAGGAATATAGTGTGCTACATTGACATAAGTGTTGGAAAGGAATATAAGCTCTATGATATCATAGAGCCAAAGATTACAGAAATAGAAGTTCGATAGTTCAACAAGGAAGTGCCAAGTGGCAAATTCTAGCATCATCCTAAAACCAAAATAATCATTAAGCTCCCACCAGCCAATCTAGCAAAGGCTTGGGGATATAGGAATGTCATTCTAAAGGCTTCAAAGCTCAAGTTTTCTCATAGAATTTTCATTTTGACATTAAATTTTTGTTTCTACTATGAAATTAATTTGGTTGTTGATTATCATGTTTGGACCTGGGTGGGCTTAAAAAATAAAAAGTATTTTTTTTTCAGTACAGCATATGAATGATGTTTTACCACATAGCTTATTAGAAATTCAAGAACTATGATTTTTAGATCATTCGTGATAATAGTAAAAAATAAATTAATAGAAAAATACAATAATATATACTAGGAAAAATGAGAAAACACCCAATAAAAACAAGCTCATGGATCTTTATGTTAGCTTTGAGAGAATTTCTAAAACATAATGAATAGCAAAGAATGGAAAAGAAGCAAGCATTGGGATGAAAGCCAAACACCCTACTTTAAAGTCTTCCTTGTAACCATATTTATAGCATGGGATGGACATCCATAGGTAATGTTAACTGGATGTAAACTGGATATTAATAGTAGTAAAATGATGTAAATGAACAATAATTTTACATTGACTATATTTCAAATATTTGCAGCTAAATACACAACACTATAGTTTATTACAACATAACTATTGTACCATACAATTACAAAAAAAATATAGTGCTTGTAATTAAAGCAATGACAATATCTAAGCTTATGTGAGCATTAGTTACCTGCAATTTACTCACAATTCTCCCTCTTGAAGGCAAAGTTGTCATGGAACCTGATCTAAACCTTAGATGATATCACATTCTGATGAGCAGCAAGGTACCCCTATGCCCAACCATACAAATCACAATCGTTCACATGCAATCCGATCGAATTCTGTGGACTTTATAGTTTCCAATGCACTAGTCTTCTAGGTAGTGAACCTTGGCCTAAGGTCATTTTTTGTCTTCCCAATTACACTTGTGAAGCACATGGTATGGTTAAGTGTAATTAAGACATCATTTTTATAGTTTTATGTTTTATGGTTTTGATATTTAAAGATAGATAAAGTAATTAACTTCTCTCCAAGATGGCGTGAAGTTGGTGAAGAAGGTCAGGCAGTCCCAGGCGGTGGTGGCTCCTGAGATTCTGAGGGACCTTCACCAGCTTCAAACACATGTAGCTATCGAGGTAATTATGGTTGTCCTCCTATTACTACAACTTCCAATGGGAAGCAAAAATAATCCAACAATGCTTTCTTTTTTTCCTCGTTTCTTCTAGGATCGTGCACCGTCCATACAACTTCATCAAGGTGGGTTAGAACGAGCACATCCCAAGAACATGGGATTGTTGGAAAGAGCTCATTTGCATTGATAAACCAAGTAGTGAATTGTTTGTGTTCAATGTTCAATGCTCTAACTGCATCCTTCAACTCTTGGTAATCATTCATTCTTTTGGCTAAGTTCTCAACAATTGATTGTTGATCTATGAATTGTGCTCTGAGAAGATCGAGTTTAGCATTTGTAGTCTCAAGCTTTTACTTTGTGTCTTTATGGTGTTTGAAATCTACCTTGTATAGCAAATACAAGCTAGCCACTTATTTTTCTAACTCTAACTGTGGTTGTCCAGCAATCAGCATTGTCAGATTCGCATAAAGAAGATTAGCCAACTCCATGTATTTTTTCATCTCTTCTATCTGCAACTCTTTTAGACAAATCTCCACTTTGTTGTAGGTATCAATCCCATCAATGATGGGATGCCATGCTTCTTTTCCTTGTTGAAGTTGTTGGGGAGCTTCATTTATTTTTGCCTTTTCCATCTAGATGTGCTTCTCATTTACTTCCTTCTACAAGCCAACCTAGTCTCTATAGTGAGTTTTAACTTTTTCAAACTTCAAAGCTTCATTTTTCCAAGCGACCATCTCAATAGCAAATTTTTGGCATAAGGCATAAACTTCTTCCATCGATAGATTTTGATTTTCTGTGGCCAATTTCCTTAATTCAATATTCATCCTAGTTAGCTGCTCCTGCTATTGATGAATGAATTCCTGCATTTGTTCTTTTTGGACATCAACATTATGCAAGCAATGATTTTCTATGGTCAGTGCTTTATTCTTCTAACACATCTAAACCAAGTCCTTCTGAACTAAATATGTCTTCACCTCTACTCTAGACTGGTTGAAGATGGCCATCACTACTTCCTTCTCAACCTTCTTAAATCATTTTTGAAGTTGTTGAAAAGCTTCATCTTCGATTATTATGGAGCTGAGGAGTGCAAGATCAACAAGACAGGCACATAATTTAGCAACCTCCGTGGCTAAGCATTGATTTTGTGCTTGAACTATTTTAAGTTAGCCCTCCAAGATTATGCATTTTCCCCTTTCTTCCAACAACTCTAACTAGGTTGCAGTGATGTTATCCAAAAAATCAAAGATATTTGAAATCAGTTACCTGATCCCTACTAGTTGATCCAATAATTCTTCATGCTAGGCTACATTCAATTTTTTCACTGACCATGCCTGTAGATGTCTGTACATCTTGCAATGTAGATACATCTGGTACTGATGTTGTAGGTGTATTAAGTGCTTTAGAGATGCGGTCACCAACTACTTCAACCACAGTCTCTTGCCCTTGGTGCTACATCACCAGTACAATGGCTCCTTCACCTTCCTCCAAATGCACCAAGAAGGAGGTAGCATTCCTAAATATTTTTGAGAATACATGGTAGTGTGATAATGACACTATCATCTCTTGAGCATTAGGATTAGACCTCATAGGAAACTACATTTGTTGGACAGAGAATATTGGTTCACTCCTTTCCATCTGGTTGATTATTCGAGCCACCTCATTAAGGTGACTCATTGCTGGTCGATACACAGATGGGTTTGCACTACTCATCCCTGCACACTGCTCTTGCTCACACAAGAGCTGCTCTTAGATTTTACACAAGCACTGAATGTATACGTGGGCCTCTGACATTGTTTCTTGAGTAGGTGATGGAAGTGGTAGCTGCTCCTCTTCTTTAGTTGTGGTAGGGGTCTTTTCTTTCATGATTTCAGCTCTTGAAGCCAAAGGAGCATGTCTAACTGTGTCGTTGGCATAGTGGATGATTCCTTCCCTTTTGTAGAGTTTCCAGATGAGGCATCAAAGGGTAGGATTTTCCTTTCATGTTTGTTTTCCTTGAAATGCTTTTCAATCTCCAAATAGACTAGTTGTGGAAGGTTTACAAGAAATCTCCTACTTAGAGCGGCACATGCTTGGGCAAAAAAGGTGATCACCTTTTTGGGTCTCATCGTTGGATTGAGGTGATAAGCTACTATCTTGAAGTAGATGGCCTCCACCAATGTGAGCACACTGAACTCCTTATGGTTGACCTTGTAACATTGTTGAGGCCACTCCTTTTTGGCCTCAAGATCACCTTGTGTTGATAGCTCTACCAACTATGTCCCAATATTAGGCAACCCTAATGCCTACGTAATAGCCTCGACCGAGTAGGACACCTAAATATCCTTGATTTTTACTATGAACCCTAGCCTTCTATTATTCCAAAAGAGATATGTCTCTCCCATGTACCATTCCCCACTGGATGTGATAATTGGCCACATGGAAGAGGTTTGCAATTGTGTTTTGACTTCTACTAGAGCTTTCTCTAAAAATGGCCTAAAGTTTAGTTCTTAGAGAATTAAGCGTTGAATCTCTCGAGACCTAATGATGTCAAGGCAAGTTTGAGTTAAAGTGACTTCAAACCTTAGCACGGGTCTTGGTGCTTCCCCTCACTGTGATCACTTTGTTGGCACTTCTTCTTTTGAAATCTATCGAATAGATTCCACTTCGGACTCCTCATGAAGAGGCCCCATTACATGGGTTGCCCTTGGCAGTTCTTGGGCTTGTTCTTGTTGGCCCCTTCTAGCTTTGGGCCATTTCTCCCTTGGTTGAGAGGGTTCTCCTTCCTACAAGCATTTCAGTCTCAGTGCCATCTATAATCATAATAAGACCATGGGTTAGCAATTGTTGTGTAACATGAAGCAATTGGATACCTTTATCTCTTTAGGATAGTTACACTTGGCTAAGCTGTGATTATGGCTAATTTAATTACTTCCGTCATTATTTTATTTATGTGTTATTGTTAATAAATAATCTCAAAGGTTGTTGAAAGGGTTAACTCTTGAAAAAATTGATGTTTTTATTTTATTAAGTTTATTAACCCTTTGGGGGAGTTAGAAAAATTTTCAAAAATTTTATTGGAAACCTTAAGGTTTGCAGCCCCCACAATAAAGAGCTTACCTCCAGTAACTACAAGATCAAAGAACAAAGTGATTTGGACAAATGGTTGGGAAGTTAAGGGCTCTAGAAGGTTTTGGGCTCTAAAAAATGACAACAGCTCCCCATGTGTTATGAGGCAAATGATAAAAATTTCAAAGTTTGTGATGGTATATATAGGGTTTTTGGGTTGCGTTGACGAGGCCTCGTCAATGGGGCCTCATCAACGTTGTCAGCTACGTCAACAGGGCCTCATCAACGTAACTATTGACCACCGTAGACAACCATTGACCTTGGTCCAACTTGCAAAATACAAGGAGTTTTTGAGTAAAATTGGGATCAAATGAAAGCTCAAAAGGTCATGAATGGTATGAAAATACGAGAAGATGATGTTGAAGCTATAAATTTTAAAAATCGAGAAAAATGATTCAGAGGATGAATGGAATAAAAGGTTAAGAAGCATTGAGCAGAATACACAATGGAATATGTGAAAGATAGGATTGTAGCAATATCAAAGGTAAGGAACCTAACTAACCAAACCAAGAGATATGCAAGAGGGTCCTCCCCATAGCAGGCTCATGGCCTGATTGCCCTTGCATAACCTCAACTAAGGAGTCCATTGACCCCAAAGTTGATTAATGGTCATGAAAAGTTAAGGACTAACCAAAATGAATCTATCCAAGAATTCAAATACATCAGATAAAAACATAGAGCATGACATAGAACCTAGCAACAAGGTGCAGTATGGTAGCATGGATAGATGATGGAGAAGGTGGAACGAAATTCCAAATTAAGGTCATAAGAAGTCCCTTGTGGAATTTGTATTTAAAATGACCTATGAAGATCCATCTTTAGTCCAAACCAAAACCAGTCAAATTTAGTGATTTCGCATTGCCACTCTAAGACCAGTCCACCTATGCGAGACATAAGAGTGCTTCCATAAAACAACCATCATTCCATAAAGAGAAGAAAAGAGAGAAGTAGGAAGTGAGAGAGGGTCTTAGTTAGAGGGGACCTTCAAGCATGGTTTCATGTCTTCATAGTCTTATAACCAATGCTTGTAGCTCATTTCTTTTTCTAAGGGGTGTGCTTTGAATTCCCATCATGTTTTTTTTTTAAGTTTTGGATGGTAAATACACCATGCAAAGACTTTATTTGAATTACTCTTAGTGGTTGAAATGGAATAGTAAGAAGTCCATAAAAAACACTCAAGCACTCAAGCAAGTAGAAGAGTACAAAAAGTATTGAGTCCCCTTGAAGTCACATCCTTTACAAACCTTTGAATCCTTCCTAATTCTAGAACTACCAAGGTCACTAATTGATTAAAAGTTTCTTTAATGGAAGGGACCTCAAATTCCTAGAACAAGGAAAATCATAGAGTTTATAGGATGGGCAGATGATGTGGACTCACTGCCTATTCCATGAAAAATAAACCATGTCATAGTCATTAGACATCAAAATTCAAAAATAAAAATCAGACATTGACAATCACAACATTAAGCACAAACCATCATTAGTAAACAATAACAGCAACACTATGTCTTGTGGCAATAAAGCACTTTTATTAGCAAAAAATAATGAAAAGTCATACTTGAACAAAACAAAACAAAGTAAAATATATAAAAAGGTGTAAAATAATCAAGAAAGGTTCAAAGGTACTAATGATGTAAAATTAGAAAAATTAAAAAATCAAAAAATTTGTAAACAAACAGGAGAAAAACTACGAAGCCATATGGATTGTTAGCACAAATGGCCATCTCCCCCACGACTAAGTTGGAAGGAGGAGATCTGAAAAATTGAATGTGGTTGTCTATCCATCAAGGTGGTAGTTGCACTGGCTTATCTTGGTTTTAGGAAAGGTTTCACTTGTTGGATGTTGACCAACTACTTTTTGTTTGATCTTTCAAGTTTGTAGATTAACATGGCCCTAGAGGGAAAGGTTTGATCAATTATATA